>JBCEWE010000703.1:0-40000 GCA_039877035.1 Silurus lanzhouensis | reverse complement strand
CAAGGGACACACTCAAGAAGAGGGTGCAAGGGGGATGCAGAGTCAACACACACACACACACACACACACACACACACACACACACACACACACACACACACACACACAGTGGGATCACATGACTGCATATTTTTACTTTGCAAATGAGAAAAGTAATAGTGTATGTGGTCTGATGTTTTGAATTCGAAATTTGAAAAGGAATGTGAATGTACAACTGATTATAATCATTATTACACACAGCATCAGACCACACACACACACACACACACACACACACACACACACAGTATAAATAGTACATACAAGGGAGGGGCTGTAGTGGATACGAGTGAATACGAGGGAGGGGCTGTAGTGAATACGAGGGAGGGGCTGTAGTACCGTAATTTACGGACTATAAAGCGCACCTGTCTATAAGCCGCAGGTCTACACTGAAACTAATAAACTTTACACAGGCTTTAATGAAAGACAGTGTCTGTTACACGGTGTAACGGGTTAAATATATTGTGGCTCCTTTAAGAGCAGAGCGGCATTTTGGGAATTGCCTGCCGCTGCATTTTTCCGCTATTACTGCATGTGTGCAAGACCGAGGAATATGTCCTTATTATTTTCTGATGCTTATTTCTAAGTTTCTTTGAGTAACCCGTAACGCTGTTGCCAAGAAAAATAAAAAAGCACGAGTTTTGGAAAGCTGTCTGTGTTTATATGATTTCTGTTGTAACTGGAGTTAGTGAGCTTCCCTTCACCCAGACTCAACGCGTTACAACGGCTTGTATCTAAACAGTAGCTACCAAGAAAGTCATTGTTCACTGTCTTCCCCCTTCCTTTCACAACTATTTCTCTCAGGAGTTTATCTTTTGGCTTCGTCGTGCGTTTAAAAAAAACTTTTTTTCTCCCAAAGCCGTGCAGCTCAGAACACAGGTGAGGTGCGTTTTTTTGTTTCCGTTCGAAAATTTCATTGATCTAATGTTATGGGGTTCAGTTTTTTGGCTTGAAGTTTGTGAAACCGGAAAAAACCCAGGAAAAATTAATAAATTAGCCGCTTCATTGTTTAAGCCGCGGAGTTCAAAACGTGGGAAAAAAGTAGCGGCCTATAGTCCGAAAAATACGGTACATACGAGAGACGGGCTGTGGTACACATGAGGGAGAGGCTTTAGTGAATGTAAGGTAGAGGCTGTAGTGAATATGGGGCGGGGCTGTGGTGAATATGGGGAAGGGGCTTTAGTGAATGTAAGGTAGAGGCTGTAGTGAATATGGGGCGGGGCTGTGGTGAATATGGGGAAGGGGCTTTAGTGAATGTAAGGTAGAGGCTGTAGTGAATATGGGGCGGGGCTGTGGTGAATATGGGGGAGGGGCTTTAGTGAATGTAAGGTAGAGGCTGTAGTGAATATGGGGCGGGGCTGTGGTGAATATGGGGAAGGGGCTTTAGTGAATGTAAGGTAGAGGCTGTAGTGAATATGGGGCGGGGCTGTGGTGAATATGGGGAAGGGCTTAGTGAATGTAAGGTAGAGGCTGTAGTGAATATGGGGAAGGGGCTTTAGTGAATGTAAGGTAGAGGCTGTAGTGAATATGGGGCGGGGCTGTGGTGAATATGGGGAAGGGGCTTTAGTGAATGTAAGGTAGAGGCTGTAGTGAATATGGGGCGGGGCTTTAGTGAATGTAAGGTAGAGGCTGTAGTGAATATGGGGCGGGGCTGTGGTGAATATGGGGAAGGGGCTTTAGTGAATGTAAGGTAGAGGCTGTAGTGAATATGGGCGGGGCTGTGGTGAATATGGGGAAGGGGCTTTAGTGAATGTAAGGTAGAGGCTGTAGTGAATATGGGCGGGGCTGTGGTGAATATGGGGAAGGGGCTTTAGTGAATGTAAGGTAGAGGCTGTAGTGAATATGGGGCGGGGCTGTGGTGAATATGGGGAAGGGGCTTTAGTGAATGTAAGGTAGAGGCTGTAGTGAATATGGGGCGGGGCTGTGGTGAATATGGGGAAGGGGCTTTAGTGAATGCAAGGTAGAGGCTGTAGTGAATATGGGGCGGGGCTGTGGTGAATATGGGGGAGGGGCTTTAGTGAATGTAAGGTAGAGGCTGTAGTGAATATGGGGAGGGGATGTGGTGAATATGGGGGAGGGGCTTTAGTGAATATGGAAGGGGTCATAGTTAACAGTAACAGTTATGTAAGATCGAGCTGGATGTGTTTACTCGAGTTCTGGGCTTCATCATGTTACAGATCCACATGTTTTGAACATTCTGAACTACTGCACTTCATAAACAACTACACACAACTCTATAACTCTCAGTTCCTCTATCAGAAAGAGTAAAGTAGATTTGCGACTAAATAAGCCCTATTTATCAAAATATATTTAAAACCACGTTATAGCTCTTTATCTGCTGCTCAGAGTCAGTCAGGACACAGGGTTACTGTTATACACACACCCCAGACTGAAGGTCAGAGGTATTGTTAGTATAATGTATTGTAGGTTCTTATTCTCTAGCAAGGTTCATATTTACATACAGAGCTCAGTGATGATGAATGAACTCTTCACATCTGATCTGATCCTTTACTTTACTTGAATGTTGAAGCATTACGATATTTGTACATTTTCATTACTGTGATATGGCTCACACACACACTGCAGTGAATATGGTGATACAGTATAGCGGTGTACATGACGTGTAAACACTCACTACACTGATGTGTATAAAACCCCTAAAGCATGTGAGAGGCTTGCTTATTTATTCTCTCTGTTCATCTCCAGCCTGCCATCTGCTCACATCCACATAAACACTGAACACTTACACAGGAGAAACACTGAGTGTGTTTCAAATAAATATCTGAAAGTCTGTAATATTTACTGTAATAAAACATCTAAATATTTCATCTCCTTTGAAAAAAGGAATTAGTGTCCATAAAACAGGTGTTTATAAGAGGATAAAGGTTATATCATATTTTAAAAAGATGTAAAGAGTGTTTGTAAAAAGTTATGCAGTGTATATTGCTGCTTTGCACCACATTATGTGTTTATGTTTGCAAGTACACTCGTATATTTCTTTTTGCACAATGCACTGTATAACATATACAGCAGGTTTACTGGTCAGCACTATTTTGTATTGTGTGTTTTGTGTATTTGTCTCACACTGTCTTTTGTTGTCTGTCTGCACAGTCTATACACTGAGAGGCGCAGCTCTGGGGTGAGGGGTGAGAGGCGCAGCTCTGGGGTGAGAGGCGCAGCTCTGGGGTGAGAGGTGAGAGGCGCAGCTCTGGGGTGAGAGGCGCAGCTCTTGGGTGAGAGGCGCAGCTCTGGGGTGAGAGGCGCAGCTCTGGGGTGAGAGGCGCAGCTCTGGGGTGAGAGGCGCAGCTCTGGGGTGAGAGGCGCAGCTCTGGGGTGAGAGGCGCAGCTCTGGGTGAGAGGCGCAGCTCTGGGGTGAGAGGCGCAGCTCTGGGGTGAGAGGCGCAGCTCTGGGGTGAGAGGCGCAGCTCTGGGGTGAGAGGCGCAGCTCTGGGGTGAGAGGCGCAGCTCTGGGGTGAGAGGCGCAGCTCTGGGGTGAGAGGCGCAGCTCTGGGGTGAGAGGCGCAGCTCTGGGTGAGAGGCGCAGCTCTGGGTGAGAGGCGCAGCTCTGGGTGAGAGGCGCAGCTCTGGGGTGAGAGGCGCAGCTCTGGGGTGAGAGGCGCAGCTCTGGGGTGAGAGGCGCAGCTCTGGGGTGAGAGGCGCAGCTCTTGGGTGAGAGGCGTAATGATAATAGATTATGTAATGTTTATAGGAGGTTATAGTGTGTTTATATGGGGTTATGTAGCATTTATAAGAGGTTATAATGCCAACTAAACACTTTGTTGTGTGTGTTATTCGACTAAACGCCATTTTCCTGAGCATCATCTGGGCTGAGGGTCTCCTCCATTCCAGCACACACAGATATAGTTTCTCACACACACGAGATGAATATTAATAACGTTATATTAAAAGGCATCTGTTTATGTGAACGTGTCGCTCACCCTCGGGCTAATCACACTGTACTGAGCTAGCAAGGTGTCATCTTTTCTCCAACCAAATTCCGACAAATCCCGCCTTCTTGATTCCGATTAGCTGATCGGTAAAGTTTCCTGAACTCCCACCAATCGAATCGGGAATGGGTATAACAAGAGCCAATCATAGAGCGAGGGGGTGGAGTTTGTCTCAATACAGATAGGGAAAGAAATGGAGGCTAAGAAGCTAAGAATAGAGGTTAAGAATAAGACTTCCCACACCCCGTCTGAACAACAACAATAATAAAAATAATAATAATTAACCAATATAAAGATATGAATAATTACAGTGGTAAAATCAAGAACAGTAGTTAAAGGCTAGTAGATGTGATCTGATTCCTGGGAAGAATAATATTTTGTAGACGTGCTGATTAACTCGGTGAGTGTATTTATGTGGTAATATAAAGACAGTATGGAGTCTGTGCTGACGGGAGAAATATTTACAAAAGTAGTCACAAAAAATATAATAAATAAACAGAAGGGGGAGGGAGGGGGGGAAGGTCCGTCATGCCGGCCTCTCCTTCACCACGTCATTCACTCCAACACTGCGGAAATACTCCCGGAGAGCGGGCTGGAGCTCCCACACCCACGGGCCGTCCTCAGCACTGCTACTGCTCCGGCTCCGGCTCCTTTCCGTGTGTGTGTGTGTGTGTGTGTGTGTGTGTGTACCTGTATCTCCGATAATGATGTATTTGAAGAGGTACGCGTACGCCATGGCCAAGCCGCTGTCTCCGGCCTCTTCTCCGCTTAGAAAATGGCTCCTGAGGGGAAAAAGAAAAATCGAAAATAAAGCTCTACACGGGCTCGATCCTCTGCGGTCTCCGCTCGGGCAGGGTCGGCACTCCCAGTAGCGGGCAGAGAGAGTGGTTTATTCCGGCTCTCGCCGATTTTTCTCCGCGGTCACTGCGCTGCTATTTTGTCGACGCTGAGGCGAATAATCAACACCTCACGACCCCGCCAGTGACGTCATCACGCGCCGCCCCGCCTTCGCCACGCACGCACACGCGCACGCGCGCTCGCACGACTCAACCGGAAGTTATAGGTTTTATAATAAAGCCTAACATGAGAATGAGAAAATCCGTGCATACATGATTTAAAAATCAGTCACGTGCTCTTTTTTAAAAACAAACATGTATACACTTATTACTGCTTTAAACACAAACCCTACAATTATTCAATACACTGAATACACCATCAAATATAATATTTATAGTAATATATTAAAACTCAAAATGCGTTCCGTTAACCGGAAGTAGCATTTAATAATGATTAGTTTACAGTTTAACGCTTTAACACCCCCCCCCCAAAAAAAAAAAAAAAACAAACAAACCAAAAACCCCAAATAAACAAATAAATAAATAAATAAATTCTAGACCAGGTTTTCATGTATATTGAAGTTAACACGGAAGTTAACACACTTTGTTTACTTGTCAGTTGAACAGGTTTTTATAAGCTTTTTATTCCATTTTTAAAAGTTTATTTTATGAAAATATAAAAAATTTTAATGAAAATTTATACATTTAGTTATAAAATTGAGGCTTTGTGTAATTATAATAATGATTGATATATTTATATAAATCTGATACAGTGATGAAATTGCAGGTGGAAGTGTAAATCATGAGACAGAACTGATACACTCATGAACATGAAATCTCAGTCTGGAGTCTGGAGAAAAGTCCAGTGTGTATCAGAGACACCTCCTGGTCTTCTCTTCATCACTCCTGTTTAGGGCTGTCAGGAGAGGAACCTGATGTGGTCTACTGCTGTTGTAGCTCATGCACCTGAAGATATGATGTGTTGTGTGTTCACCACAGGATTCAAATTATTACAGACGTCCTGTCAGCTCTTTGTTTACTCTCACCAACAACTAGGATCCGTCTGCAGAACCTACACCAGCCTGTGTGTTTTTGTTCTTCACACCACTCTGTGTAAACTCCACAAACTGCTGCTGTGTTAAAATCTCAGCAGGTGATCAGTGGAAAAGCACAAACCAGCCCATCTGGTGTTCGACAATCATGTGATCTCAACTTTAATTCATTTTACTGAAGCGCTTCACCCGAACATCTCCCTCTGCAAATAGATCCTGGACTTCCTGACTGGGACCCTCAGCAGCAACAACTGCAATCAAGCGTTTGTGAAAACTTGGATAGACCTCTTGGGTGAGTCGTCACTATGCTCTTGGGGTAATTTTGGTCGGCCAGCCACTCCTCTGAAGATTCTCCACTGTTCCAAGTTTTTGCTATTTGTGAATAATGGCTCTCACTGTGGTTCTCTGGAGCCCCAAAGCTTTAAAAAAATATTTTCACACCACAATGTTCGAGGTAACATTTTAAAACATAGTTTGTACTAATAAATTACATAAACAGTTTGAAAAACTATTTTATTATTTTATTATTCATTTAAAGTAATCAATAAACCATTTATGACAAGTAATTCACAATTTTTGTTGAGTTTACAGTACATGTATAATTCCCCCTTAAAAAGGAAACATCAAAAGAAGAGTCAAAACCTCACATTTTAGTTCTTACTTGTGAAGGGTCATAGAATGAAACCCAGCAAGTATCGAGGTTGCACTGTATATAAATACACAGTAATCCCTCATGTATCACGGTGCTTACATTCCAAAACCACCAGAGATAAATGAAAAACCACAATAAACGGACCCCACCCCGAAAATGTTTTTTTTTTTTTAATTTAAGCTGTAAATCCTCCTCCAACAAACTTTAAACACACACAGAAAACATTTGTGAGAATACAGTAATTATATTGTTATTAATAAATGTCATTATTTCAACATAAAACTCCATAAAAGCAATTCCCTATAATAGTTTTGGTCTATGGTGCTCTCCACGAGGTAGCAGGAAAATCAGCCAAACTAATTAGTGATGTGGTAAATGCAATTCTGCGATAATCCGGGATTCCAACCATGATAAAGCGGGACATTAACGTGTATATATATATATATTACATTCTGTACATATACTTACATTATTATCTGCACTTGTCAAGTTGCACAATTGCAAACTTCTGGTTGCTGCTACCCTAGCCACCCACCCACACGCCTAACCACCCACCTACCCACCCACACTCCTACCCACCCACCTACCCACACTCCTAACCACCCACCTACCCACACTCCTAACCACCCACCTACCCACACTCCTAACCACCCACCTACCCACACTCCTACCCACCCACCTACCCACACTCCTAACCACCCACCTACCCACACTCCTACCCACCCACCTACCCACACTCCTACACACCCACCTACCCACACTCCTACACACCCACCTACCCACACTCCTACCCACACTCCTACACACCCACCTACCCACACTACTACACACCCACCTACCCACACTCCTACCCACACTCCTACCCACCCACCTACCCACACTCTTACACACCCACCTACCCACCCACATACCCACACTCCTACACACCCACCTACCCACACTCCTACACACCCACCTACCCACCCACATACCCACACTCCTACACACCCACCTACCCACACTCCTACACACCCACCTACCCACACTACTACACACCCACCTACCCACACTCCTACCCACACTCCTACACACCCACCTACCCACCCACATACCCACATACCCACACTCCTACACACCCACCTACCCACACTCCTACACACCCACCTACCCACCCACATACCCACACTCCTACACACCCACCTACCCACCCACATACCCACATACCCACACTCCTACACACCCACCTACCCACACTCCTACACACCCACCTAACCACCCACCTACCCACACTCCTAACCACCCACCTACCCACACTCCTAACCACCCACCTACCCACACTCCTACCCACCCACCTACCCACACTCCTAACCACCCACCTACCCACACTCCTACACACCCACCTACCCACACTCCTACACACCCACCTACCCACACTCCTACCCACACTCCTACACACCCACCTACCCACACTCCTACACACCCACCTACCCACACTCCTACCCACACTCCTACCCACACTCCTACACACCCACCTACCCACACTCTTACACACCCACCTACCCACCCACATACCCACACTCCTACACACCCACCTACCCACACTCCTACACACCCACCTACCCACCCACATACCCACACTCCTACACACCCACCTACCCACACTCCTACACACCCACCTACCCACCCACATACCCACACTCCTACACACCCACCTACCCACACTCCTACACACCCACCTACCCACACTACTACACACCCACCTACCCACACTCCTACCCACACTCCTACACACCCACCTACCCACCCACATACCCACATACCCACACTCCTACACACCCACCTACCCACACTCCTACACACCCACCTACCCACCCACATACACACCCACCTACCCAACTCCTACACACCCACCTACCCACACTACTACACACCCACCTACCCACACTCCTACACACCCACCTACCCACACTCCTACCCACCCACCTACCCACACTCCTACACACCCACCTACCCACCCACCTACCCACACTCCTACACACCCACCTACCCACACTCCTACACACCCACCTACCCACACTCCTACACACCCACCTACCCACACTTCTACCCACCCACCTACCCACACTCCTACACACCCACCTACCCACACTTCTACCCACCCACCTACCCACACTCCTACCCACCCACCTACCCACACCAGAGGTGGCAAAAGTACACACAGCCTTGACTTAAGTAGAAGTACAGATACTCATGTTTTAAAATACTCAGGTAAAAGTTGAAGTACTGATTAAACTTTTTTACTCGAATGAAAGTAAAGAAGTCTTGGCTCTGACATGTACTTAAGTAAAAAGTAGTTTGTGTTGCCATTATGAGGGAAAAACCCACAAAACGCCACCTAGAGGGTAAATTGTGTAAAACATGGCGGATTTTGTGTTTGATTTGAGACTTGGCGCATAAATAAAACAAAAGTTTACTGATTAACAATATTTTTATCTGGAGTTTATTTATTTCTTTTATATCTGAGTAAAGAAAGGACATTGTGGATAAATGTATTTTTTTCCGAAGGTTTTAATCTTCCCTCTTTTATATTTAGATATTTATTAATGTATTTACATTTTTTATAAAAATGGTAAAAACAGAAATGCGCGCTGAATCGATAGCGCGTAAATAAAACTTAGTGCCGTTTACAATACTTTTAATTTTGACAGACAAATATATACTGTATATATATTAATACAAAACAAATTAAAAATGTTGTTACCGAATGAATGTATCCAGGCTGAAGATCCACATATAGACCACAAGCAGAGAAAAGATGATGATGATCATGAATGTGTCTGTTCTCAGTCATGTTTACATCACTGACTCCCTCTGTCTCATCCACGTTAACCCCAAACTTCTTACTGCCTTCTGCCTGCTCATTCTTAGCTTCGTAAACTAGTCTACATCTGTGGTGAGTGAGAGACAGTACATGATACACCAGCGGAGTGAAAAAGACGCACAGTAACAGGAAATCAGTTGTTCGGCTGAAATCGACGCGTAGTGAAAATAATTAAAAAAAATATTTCACCAAATCAATGGATTAAAACTAAAGTAACGAGCCGGTTTTGAAAATGTAAGAAGTAAAAAGTACAGATATTTGTGTAAAAATGTAATGAGTAAAAGAAAAAAAGTTGTCTAAAAATAAATAGTGGAGTAAAAAACTGATACCAGAAAAATTTACTTAAGTACAGTAATGAAGTATTTGTACTCCGTCCTACCCACCCACCTACCCACACTCCTACACACCCACCTACCCACACTCCTACACACCCACCTACCCACACTCCTACACACCCACCTACCCACACTTCTATACCTACCCACACTCCTACCCACACTCCTACACACCCACCTACCCACACTCCTACACACCCACCTACCCACACTCCTACACACCCACCTACCCACACTCCTACACACCCACCTACCCACACTCCTACACACCCACCTACCCACACTTCTATACCTACCCACACTCCTACACACCCACCTACCCACACTCCTACACACCCACCTACCCACACTCCTACACACCCACCTACCCACACTTCTATACCTACCCACACTCCTACCCACACTCCTACACACCCACCTACCCACACTCCTACACACCCACCTAGGGTGGGTGTCCTACACACCCACCTACCCACACTCCTACACACCCACCTACCCACACTTCTACCTACCCACACTCCTACACACCCACCTACCCACACTCCTACACACCCACCTACCCACACTCCTACCCACCCACACTCCCACACACCCACCTACCCACCTACCCACACTCCTACACACCCACCTACCCACACTCCTACACACCCACCTACCCACACTCCTACACACCCACCTACCCACACTCCTACACACCCACCTACCCACACTTCTATACCTACCCACACTCCTACCCACACTCCTACACACCCACCTACCCACACTCCTACACACCCACCTACCCACACTCCTACACACCCACCTACCCACACTCCTACACACCCACCTACCCACACTCCTACACACCCACCTACCCACACTTCTACCTACCCACACTCCTACCCACACTCCTACACACCCACCTACCCACACTCCTACACACCCACCTACCCACACTTCTACCTACCCACACTTCTACCTACCCACACTCCTACCCACACTCCTACACACCCACCTACCCACACTCCTACACACCCACCTACCCACACTTCTACCTACCCACACTCCTACCCACACTCCTACACACCCACCTACCCACACTTCTACCTACCCACACTCCTACCCACCCACCTACCCACACTCCTACCCACACTCCTACACACCCACCTACCCACACCCCTACACACCCACCTACCCACACTCCTACACACCCACCTACCCACACTCTTACACACCCACCTACCCACACTTCTACCTACCCACACTTCTACCTACCCACACTCCTACATACCCACCTACCCACACTTCTACCCACCCACCTACCCACACTCCTACACACCCACCTACCCACACTCCTACCCACCCACCTACCCACACTTCTACCTACCCACACTCCTACACACCCACCTACCCACACTCCTACACACCCACCTACCCACACTCCTACCCACCCACACTCCCACACACCCACCTACCCACCTACCCACACTCCTACACACCCACCTACCCACACTCCTACACACCCACCTACCCACACTTCTACCCACCCACCTACACACCCACCTACCCACACTCCTACACACCCACCTACCCACACTTCTACCTACCCACACTCCTACACACCCACCTACCCACACTTCTACCTACCCACACTCCTACCCACCCACCTACCCACACTCCTACACCCACCTACCCACACTTCTACCCACCCACTTACCCACACTCCTACACACCCACCTACCCACACTCCTAACCACCCACCTACCCACACTCCTACACACCCACCTACCCACACTTCTACCCACCCACCTACCCACACTCCTACACACCCACCTACCCACACTCCTACCCACACTCCTACACACCCACCTACCCACACTCCTACACACCCACCTACCCACACTCCTACACACCCACCTACCCACACTCCTACACACCCACCTACCCACACTCCTACACACCCACCTACCCACACTTCTACCTACCCACACTCCTACCCACACTCCTACACACCCACCTACCCACACTCCTACACACCCACCTACCCACACTCCTACACACCCACCTACCCACACTTCTACCTACCCACACTTCTACCTACCCACACTCCTACCCACACTCCTACACACCCACCTACCCACACTTCTACCTACCCACACTCCTACCCACCCACCTACCCACACTCCTACCCACACTCCTACACACCCACCTACCCACACCCCTACACACCCACCTACCCACACTCCTACACACCCACCTACCCACACTCTTACACACCCACCTACCCACACTTCTACCTACCCACACTTCTACCTACCCACACTCCTACATACCCACCTACCCACACTTCTACCCACCCACCTACCCACACTCCTACACACCCACCTACCCACACTCCTACACACCCACCTACCCACACTTCTACCTACCCACACTCCTACACACCCACCTACCCACACTCCTACACACCCACCTACCCACACTCCTACCCACCCACACTCCCACACACCCACCTACCCACCTACCCACACTCCTACACACCCACCTACCCACACTCCTACACACCCACCTACCCACACGTCTACCCACCCACCTACACACCCACCTACCCACACTCCTACACACCCACCTACCCACACTTCTACCTACCCACACTCCTACACACCCACCTACCCACACTTCTACCTACCCACCCACCTACCCACACTCCTACACCCACCTACCCACACTTCTACCCACCCACTTACCCACACTCCTACACACCCACCTACCCACACTCCTAACCACCCACCTACCCACACTCCTACACACCCACCTACCCACACTTCTACCCACCCACCTACCCACACTCCTACACACCCACCTACCCACACTCCTACACACCCACCTACCCACACTCCTACCCACCCACCTACCCACACTCCTACACACCCACCTACCCACACTTCTACCCACCCACACACCCACACTCCTACCCACACTCCTACACACCCACCTACCCACACTCCTACACACCCACCTACCCACACTTCTACCCACCCACCTACCCACACTCCTACACACCCACCTACCCACACTCCTACACACCCACCTACCCACCCACCTACCCACACCCACCTACCCACACTCCTACCCACCCACCTACCCACACTTCTACCCACCCACCTACCCACCCACCTACACACACTCCTAACCACCCACCCACCTACACACACTCCTTACCACCCACCCACCTAAACACACTCCTAACCACCCACCCACCTACCACACTCCTAACCACCCACCTACACACACTCCTACCCACCCACCTACACACACTCCTAACCACCCACCTACACACACTCCTAACTACCCACCTACACACACACTCCTAACCACCCTCCTACCCACACTCCTACCCACCCACTTACACACCAGAGGCGATTTCTTTAAGACTGCAAGTGAAGCTCGGCTTCCCTTATAATGTCACAAAATTAATGGTCAAATATGTACTATTGTATTAACATTTTATTGAACCCAGCCATTAGGGAGGCACAAGCCAGTGCATTCTTAGTGCCGGTCCCAAGCCCGGGTAAATGGGGAGGGTTGCGTTAGGAAGGGCATCCAGCGTAAAACATGTGCCAGATCAAATATGCGGATCACAAATGAGAATTTCATACCGGATCGGTCGAGGCCCGGGTTAACAACGACCGCCACAGGTATCGTTAGCCGACAGGGTACCGGTGGAAATTGGGCTACTGTTGGCCGAAGGAGGAAAAGGAGAGGAGGAAGACATCTACAGAGACGGCAGGGAAAGGAGCAGTGTAGGAGAGTGGAGGTTCGGGTTGGTACTTTAAATGTTGGTACTATGACTGGTAAAGGGAGAGAAGTAGCTGGTATGATGGAGAGGAAAAAGGTAGATATGCTGTGTGTTCAAGAGACCAAGTGGAAAGGGAGTAAGGCCAGGAACATTGGAGGTGGATTTAAACTGTTTTATTATGGTGTGGATGGAAAGAGAAATGGTGTAGGGGTGATTCTGAAGGAAGAGTACAGTAAGAGTGTAGTGGAGGTGAAGAGAGTTTCTGATAGGGTGATGATCGTGAAGGTGGAAGTTGAAGGGATGATGATAAATGTCATCAGTGCCTATGCTCCACAAGTTGGCTGTGAGATGGAGGAGAAGGAAAGATTCTGGAGTGAATTAGATGAAGTGGTAGATGGTGTACCTAGGAAAGAACGGTTGGTGATTGGGGCGGACTTTAATGGGCATGTAGGTGAAGGGAACAGAGGTGACGAGGAGGTGATGGGTAGGTATGGTTTTAAGGAGAGGAATGTGGAAGGGCAGATGGTGGTAGATTTTGCTAAAAGGATGGAAATGGCAGTGGTGAACACTTATTTTAAGAAGAAGGAGGATCATAGGATGACGTATAAGAGTGGAGGAAGGTGCACACAGGTGGACTATGTGCTATGCAGGAGATGCAACCTGAAGGAGATTGGCGACTGTAAGGTGTTGGCAGGGGACAGTGTAGCTAGACAGCATAGGATGGTGGTCTGGAGGATGGTTCTGGAGGCGAAGAAGAAGAGGAGGAGAGTGAGGACTGAAAGAAGAATAAGATGGTGGAAACTGAAGGAGGAAGAGTGTAGTGTGAGGTTCAGGGAAGAGGTCAGAGAGAGGCTCAGTGGTGTTAAGGAGGTGTTGGATGATTGGGCAACTACTGCAGGAGTGATGAGGGAGGCAGCTAGAAAAGTACTTGGTGTGACATCTGGAAATAGAAAGCAAGACAAGGAGACGTGGTGGTGGAATGAGGAAGTACAGGAGAGCATAAGGAGAAAGAGGTTGGCAAAACAGAAGTGGGATAGACAGAGTGATGAGAAAAGTAGGCAGGAGTACAAGGAGATGCGGCAGCAGGTTAAGAGGGATGTGGCGAAAGCCAAGGAAAAGGCATATGAGGAGCTGTATGAGAGGTTGGACACTAAGGAAGGAGAAAAGGATTTGTACCGATTGGCCAGGCAGAGGGACCGAGCTGGGAAGGATGTACTGCAAGTTAGAGCAGTAAAGGATGGAGAGGGAAATGTGTTGACTAGTGAGGAGAGTGTATTGAGAAGGTGGAGGGAGTATTTTGAGCAGCTGATGAATGAGGAAAATCAGAGAGAGAGAAGGTTGGATGATGTGGAGTTGGTGAAGCAGGATGTAGATAGGATTAGTAAGGAGGAAGTGAGAGCAGCGATTAAGAGGATGAAGAGTGGAAAGTCGGTTGGACCAGATGACATACCGGTAGAAGCGTGGAGATGTTTAGGTGAGATGGCAGTGGAGTTTTTGACCAGATTGTTTAACAGGATTTTGGAAGGTGAGAAGATGCCTGAGGAATGGAGGAGAAGTGTGCTGGTACCGATCTTTAAGCATAAAGGAGATGTGCAGACCTGCAGTAACTACAGGGGTATTAAGTTGATCAGTCACACCATGAAACTATGGGAAAGAGTAGTGGAAGCCAGGCTGAGAGAAGAGGTGACCATCTGTGAGCAACAGTATGGTTTCATGCCGAGGAAGAGCACCACAGATGCCTTATTTGCTTTGAGAATGTTGATGGAGAAGTATAGAGAAGGACAGAAGGAATTGCATTGTGTATTTGTGGATTTAGAGAAGGCGTACGACAGGGTGCCAAGAGAGGAGTTGTGGTATTGTATGAGGAAGTCAGGTGTGTCAGAGAAGTATGTGAGGGTGGTGCAGGACATGTATGAGGACAGTGTGACGGCAGTGAAGTGTGCAGTAGGTACGACAGACTGGTTTAGAGTGAAGGTTGGACTGCATCAAGGATCGGCCCTGAGCCCTTTCCTGTTTGCAGTGGTGATGGACAGGTTGACGGACGAGGTCAGACAGGAGTCTCCCTGGACTATGATGTTTGCGGATGATATTGTGATTTGTTGTGAGAGTAGGGAGCAGGTTGAGAAGAGCCTGGAGAGGTGGAGATATGCGCTGGAGAGAAGGGGAATGAAACTCAGTAGGAGTAAGACAGAATACATGTGTGTGAATGAGAGGGAGGGCAGTGGAGTGGTCCGGTTGCAGGGAGAAGAGCTTCAGAAGGTGGAGGAATTCAGGTACCTGGGGTCAACAGTGCAAAGTAATGGAGAGTGTGTTAGAGAAGTGAAGAAAAGAGTGCAGGCAGGGTGGAGTGGGTGGAGAAGAGTGACAGGAGTGATTTGTGATAGTAGGGTATCTGCAAAATTGAAAGGAAAAGTTTATAGGACTGTGGTGAGACCTGCGATGTTGTATGGTTTAGAGACAGTGGCATTGAGTAAAAGACAGGAGGTGGAGCTGGAGGTAGCAGAGCTGAAGATGTTGAGGTTTTCGTTGGGAGTGACGAGGATGGATAAGATTAGAAATGAGTTTATTAGAGGGACAGCGCATGTAGGATGTTTTGGTGACAAGGTGAGGGAGGCGAGATTGAGATGGTTTGGACATGTGCAGAGGAGGGACATGAATTATATTGGTAGAAGAATGCTGAGGATGGAGCCACCAGGTAGGAGGAAAAGAGGAAGGCCAAGAAGGAGGTTCATGGATGTGGTGAGGGAAGACATGCAGGTAGTTGGTGTAAAAGAGGCAGATGTAGAGGACAGGGTGGTATGGAGACGGATGATCCGCTGTGGCGACCCCTAATGGGAGCAGCCGAAAGAAGAAGAAGTATTAACATTTTATTGACTAAAAATGCGTTAGAAAACGTTCATCTCAAAGACGAGTTCGTTCAGAATCAGTTACATATAGCAGGTCGGCTGACTCGATTTCCTTCTCATACATTCCCGCAGCGTCACAGTGCATTTCCCTATTGAAGCCCAGCGTCCATTGACTTCAATGGGGCTGCTTTGAACGGTTTTTTTCAGCGCTTCGAAACTAGACGCTCATTGGATAAACGCTGCGATTATGTCCCGCCCACGGACGCTCAGCGTCTCTGGGGGTGAATGGGGAGTGGGCTGGCCCGGACTCCGAGCTTTTGTGTGATGATTGGAGGGTCTGTCAAAAGACTGCATCTCCTTTTGACTGACAGCGATTCTGTACTATAAGGAATCACTGAAGCTCTTCGCGCTCAGTCCCATCGCGGATTTCTCAAGTTCAGTCGAAATAAAAACTGCTGCAACCTATTTCTTTGATATTTGCTTGGCGAAATTGCTTGATTTTCATCATACATTTCACACAATTATACACCACATTCCTTGTTTCAGTTTTACAGAGTTTAATATTTTTTTGTATTCTGTATTCAGATCAGGACTTGCAGGGTAACAGGGGAAAGCTGTGTGATTACTTGGTGTTCCTTAAAGACATGGAGTTGGACAGTGCAATGCCTCAGCTTTACAAACTGTTCTCATTAGTGGCAACAATTGGAGCTACATCTGCAGGTGTAGAAAGGAGCTTCTCCTGTTTAAAGCGACTCAAGTCCTACACCCGAAACACAATGGGCCAAAGCCGTTTAAGCAGCCTAGCTCTGCTGGCCATTGAGAGGACACTGGTCAAGTCACTTGAAAAGACTCCTAGTTGGTACGACAGGGTCACAGACCATTTTCTTGAAAAGGAACGTAGGGCAGAATTTACTTTTAAATAAATAGACAATTTTATGATGTAGGCCGAAAATGAGCTTCCCCTCTCTGACAGACCAGTAGCCGCCACTGTTACACACACTCCTAACCACCCACCTACACACACTCCTAACCACCCACCTACCAGCTGTATGTAGTGTTATGTAGCTCTATGTTGTGCAGCTCTATGTAGCTCTATGTTGTGTTATGTAGCTTCATGTTGTGTAGTTCTATGTAGCTCTATGTTGTGTTATGTAGCTTTATGTTGTGTAGCTCTGTGTAGCTCTATGTTGTGTTGTGTAGCTCTATGTAGCTCTATGTTGTGTTATGTAACTCTATGTTGTGTTATGTAGCTTTATGTTGTGTTATGTAGCTCTATGTTGTGTAGCTCTATGTAGTGCTATGTTGTGTTATGTAGCTCTATGTTGTGTTATGTAGCGCTATGTAGCTCTATGTTGTGTTATGTAGCTCTATGTTGTGCAGCTTTATGTAGCTCTATGTTGTGTTATGTAGCTTTATGTTGTGTAGTTCTATGTAGCTCTATGTTGTGTTATGTAGCTTTATGTTGTGTAGCTCTGTGTAGCTCTATGTTGTGTTGTGTAGCTCTATGTAGTGTTATGTAGCTCTATGTTGTGTTATGTAGCTCTATGTTGTGTTATGTAGCTCTATGTTGTGTAGCTCTATGTAGTGCTATGTTGTGTTATGTAGCTCTATGTTGTGTTATGTAGCGCTATGTAGCTCTATGTTGTGTTATGTAGCTCTGTGTTATGTTATGTAGCTTTATGTAGCTCTATGTTGTGTTATGTATCTTTATGTTGTGTTATGTAGCTTTATCTTGCGTTTTGTAGCTCTATGTTGTGTTATGTGTCTTTATTTTGTGTTTTGTAGCTCTATGTTGTGTTTTGTAGCTCTATGTTGTGTTATGTACCCACACTACTACACACCCACCTACCCACACTCCTACCCACACTCCTACACACCCACCTACCCACACTTCTACCCACCCACCTACCCACACTCCTACACACCCACCTACCCACACTCCTACACACCCACCTACCCACACTTCTACCCACCCACCTACCCACACTCCTACACACCCACCTACCCACACTTCTACACACCCACCTACCCACACTTCTACCTACCCACACTCCTACACACCCACCTACCCACACTTCTACCTACCCACACTCCTACCCACCCACCTACCCACACTCCTACACCCACCTACCCACACTTCTACCCACCCACTTACCCACACTCCTACACACCCACCTACCCACACTCCTAACCACCCACCTACCCACACTCCTACCCACACTCCTACCCACCCACCTACCCACACTTCTACCCACCCACCTACCCACCCACCTACACACACTCCTAACCACCTACCCACACTCCTACCCACCCACCTACCCACACTTTTACCCACTCACCTACACACACTCCTAACCACCCACCCACCTAAACACACTCCTAACCACCCACCCACCTACCCACACTCCTAACCACCCACCTACACACACTCCTACCCACCCACCTACACACACTCCTAACCACCCACCTACACACACACTCCTACCCACCAACCTACCCACACTCCTACACACCCACCTACCCACACTCCTACACACCCACCTACCCACACTCCTACACACCCACCTACCCACACTTCTACCCACCCACCTACCCACACTCCTACCCACACTCCTACCCACCCACCTACCCACACTTCTACCCACCCACCTACCCACCCACCTACACACACTCCTAACCACCCACCCACCTACCCACACTCCTACCCACCCACCTACCCACACTTCTACCCACTCACCTACACACACTCCTAACCACCCACCCACCTAAACACACTCCTAACCACCCACCCACCTACCCACACTCCTAACCACCCACCTACACACACTCCTACCCACCCACCTACACACACTCCTAACCACCCACCTACACACACTCCTAACCACCCACCTACACACACACTCCTAACCACCCACCTACCCACACTCCTACCCACCCACTTACACACACTCCTAACCACCCACCTACACACACTCCTAACCACCCACCTACCAGCTGTATGTAGTGTTATGTAGCTCTATGTTGTGCAGCTCTATGTAGCTCTATGTTGTGTTATGTAGCTTTATGTTGTGTAGTTCTGTGTAGCTCTATGTTGTGTTATGTAGCTTTATGTTGTGTAGCTCTGTGTAGCTCTATGTTGTGTTGTGTAGCTCTATGTAGCTCTATGTTGTGTTATGTAACTCTATGTTGTGTTATGTAGCTCTATGTTGTGTAGCTCTATGTAGTGCTATGTTGTGTTATGTAGCTCTATGTTGTGTTATGTAGCGCTATGTAGCTCTATGTTGTGTTATGTAGCTCTATGTTGTGCAGCTCTATGTTGTGTTATGTAGCTTTATGTTGTGTAGTTCTATGTAGCTCTATGTTGTGTTATGTAGCTTTATGTTGTGTAGCTCTGTGTAGCTCTATGTTCTGTTGTGTAGCTTTATGTAGCTCTATGTAGTGTTATGTAGCTCTATGTAGTTTTATGTAGCTCTATGTTGTGTAGCTCTATGTAGTGCTATGTTGTGTTATGTAGCTCTATGTTGTGTTATGTAGCGCTATGTAGCTCTATGTTGTGTTATGTAGCTCTGTGTTGTGTTATGTAGCTCTATGTAGCTCTATGTTGTGTTATGTATCTTTATGTTGTGTTATGTAGCTTTATCTTGCGTTTTGTAGCTCTATGTTGTGTTGTGTGTCTTTATTTTGTGTTTTGTAGCTCTATGTTGTGTTATGTAGCTCTATGTTGTTTTATGTAGCTCTATGTTGTGTTATGTATCTTTGTGTTGTGTTATGTAACTTTATGTTGCGATTTGTAGCTCTATGTTGTGTTATGTAGCTATATGTTGTGTTCTGTAGCTCTATGTTGTGTTATTCAATTCAATTCATTTTTATTTGTATTGAGCTTTTAACAATGAAAATGGTCTCAGAGCAGCTTTACACAGATAATGTGGTGATTAAAATGAATATGATCTTTATAAGTACGTTTTTTCCTGATAAACAAGCCGGTGGCGACTGTGGTGAAGGAAAAACTCCCCGAGATGGCAAAGGAAGAAACCCTGAGAGGAACCAGACTCTAGACCAGGGGTCACCAACGTGGTGCCCACGGGCACCAGGTCGCCTGCAAGAACCACATGAGCCACCCACGAGCCTTTTCTAAAAATAGCTGTTTCCTATAGTTCTTCTACCTTGAAACATGATACTGTCATTCTATTTGTTAATAAATTAGATAGATATGTTGTTTTATGTAGCTCTATGTTGTGTTATGTAACTCTATGTTGTGTAGCTCTATGTAGCTCTATGTTGTTTACATTTACATTTACATTTGCGGCATTTAGCAGACGCCCTTATCCAGAGCGACGTACAAAAGTGCTTTAAATCTCTAGTAATGAATAAATCTACACTGGTACGCAAGATTACAAACCTAATATATATATAATTTAAATTCTGCAAACTTGGAAAGTGCCAATTCAGGTATTTTAGGAAGAGGTAGGTCTTCAGTCGTCCCTTGAAGGCAAGCATCAGTGTTTTGAATCTGATACTTGCAGCTACTGGAAGCCAGTGAAGGGAGCGCAGCAGTGGGGTGGTGTGGGAAAACTTGGGCTGATTAAACACAAGTCTTGCAGCTGCATTTTGAATCATTTGCAGTGGACGAATAGCGTTCAGGGGAAGACCTGCCAGCAGAGAGTTGCAGTAGTCTAGTCTTGAAATGACAAGAGACTGAACAAGCACCTGGGCAGCCTGTATGGACAGAAATGGTCAAATCCTTCCGATATTGTAGAGAAGAAATCGACAAGAACGAGCAACATTAGCGACATGTGGGAAAAAAGACAGTTCATTGTCCATAGTTACCCCAAGGTTACGAGCAGTGGCTGAAGGGGAGAGCAGAGAGTCATTAAGTGTTATTTGGAGATCTTGACCTGAAGATGAATCACCTTGAATGACCAGCAGTTCTGTTTTGCTGGGGTTGAGTTTAAGTTGGTGAGCACTAAAGATATGTCTGACAAGCATGCTGAGATCCGAGCGGAAGCTGTGGTATCTGATGGAGGGAAAGAAAAGATGAGTTGAGTGTCATCTGCATAGCAGTGATAAGAAAACCCATGTGAGGATATGACTTCACTTCAAAAGGAGGGGACCAAATACAGAGCCTTGTGGGACACCAGTGGTGAGTCTGCACGGGGCAGATGTGGATCCCCTCCATGTTACCTGGTATGAGCGACTTTCCAGGTAGGAAGCAAACCATTCCCATGCTGTTCCGCAGATACCAAGGCTCTTGAGGGTTGACAAAAGTGTCTTGTGGTTGACTGTGTCAAATGCTGCTGAAAGTTCCAGGAAGATAAGTACAGATGACAGCTTGGCTGACCGAGCAGCATGCAGTTTCTCAGAAACAGCCAAAAGGGCTGTCTCTGTGGAATGTGCCGCTTTGAACCCAGACTGGTTCGGATCATGGAGGTTGTTCTGTGAGAGATAGACAGACAATTGGTTAAAAACAGTGCATTCCAGAGTTTTAGAAAGAAAGGAGAGAAGTGATACCGGTCTGTAGTTGTTGATGTCTGATGGATCCAGAGCAGGTTTTTTCAAGATAGGAATGACCCTTACTTCCTTGAAGGTAGTTGGTACGTAGCCAGATGTTAATGACCCATTGATGATTGTGGAGATGAAGGGCAGGAGATTTTGCGTGATGGTCTGGAGCGTAGTTGAAGGGATTGGATCCAGAGAACAGGTGGTGGGATTGCAAGATCGGATGACTTGCAGTATCTCATCTTCTGTTAAGCAGGAGAAGCTTGACAGAGACGTAGTGGATTGTTGGCTGTGTTGTGTAGTCATTGTTGGAGAGGAAGTGAAGGTCTGGCAGATTTTCTTAATCTTCTCATCATAGAAGGGGGCAAAGTCATTAGCAGTCAGGGAGGATGGAGCAGGTGCAGCAGGGGGGTTGAGTAGAGAAGAAAAGATGTTGTGAAGCTTACAAGGATCTTGTGCAGAGGCCTCAAGCTTTTCCTTGTAAAAGGCAGTTTTGGCAGAAGTCACCTCCAAGGAAAATTTGGTCAGGAGTGCACGGTAAGATGAGAGGTCTACATCAAGTTGTGATTTTTTCCACTTCCTCTCTGCAGATCTGAGTTCTCGTCGATTGCTGAAACTTCTGACAGCCACGGTGTAGGACAAGAAGTCTTCTTGGGTCTTGTAGTCAAGGGCAAAGGAGGTCCATGGTTGAGGAAAGAGATGAGAGGAAGGAGTCCGTAGCAACGTCTAAGGGTAGAGAGGAAAAGGAGTCAGGGTCAGGAAGAGATGAAAGAGTACAGGAAGTTACAGAGGAGGGAGAGATAGAGTGAAGGTTAGGACGGATAAGAGAGACATGTAAATTATTTTAGGTTGAATAGGAAGAGTGATTAAAAAGGAAACCAGGTGATGATCAGAGATTGGAAGTGGAGTGGCAGTCATGTCTGTAGTTGGAGTAGGGCAGGTGAAAACCAGGTCCAGGACATTTCCTCCCTTGTGTGTTGTAGGGCAGCTGTTAAATGTCAAGGAGAAGGTATTCAGAAAAGGCAGGAGGCAAGATGACTGAAGTTTGTCGGATAGGAGGTTGAAGTCACCAAGAACTGTCAGAGGGGTGCTGTCAGAGGGGAAAGTACTGAGGAGCGTGTCCATCTCTTCTAGGAAGTCTCCAAAGGGACCAGGAGGGCGGTAGATGACAATGATGAAAAGGTTGATTGGAGAGGGAACTAAAACTGCTTGAAATTCAAAAGAAGACATGGTTAAATGAGACAAAGGGAGAGGTGTGAAACACCATCTCCGTGATAAAAGTAGACCTGTACCACCACCTCTACCAGTTTCTGTTGGTGAGTGAGAGAAAGCATGTGTGTTATGTTGTGTTATGTAGCTCTATGTTGTGTAGCTCTATGTAGCGCTATGTTGTGTTATGTAGCTCTATGTTGTGTCATGTAGCGCTATGTAGCTCTATGTTGTGTTATGTAGCGCTATGTAGCTCTTAATGTTGTGTTATGTAGTTCTATGTTGTGTTATGTAGCGCTATGTAGCTCTACGTTGTGTGAACTCGAGCTGCGTCGAAACGCTTTGTGAACCGACACAATCGCATCCACTACCCACCTGCTCAATGTCTGCTTATTGGCCGGGAAACCTTTCCTCTTAGGGCCATAGCAGACAAGCAGCTGCTCCGACCTCCTCCGTGGACTCGACAGGGCGTCTGCTCTGACATTCAACCGTCCCGGGATGTAAATGGCTCTAAATGAGAGGAGTCTGTCTCGGGATCACAAGAGGACCGCTCGCGCTAGCTTGTACAAGGGGCGAGATCAAAGGCCCCCCTGGTGGTTGATGTAAGAGACCACCGCAGTATTGTCCATACGGACCAACACATGGCGATCTCTCAGGTGTTTTAACGCCAAAAACGCCGCCATCATCTCCAGACAATTTATGTGCCACGAGAGACATGGACCTTGATAGTGCGATATGGATTCCCCCTGGGGGAGAACCCTCTGCTCCGGAGCCACCACTGGAGGGGCCTCATGTGGAGGAGGCAGAGCGGGATTATGCTGGACGCTGCCGCCATGAGACCCAGCAGACTCTGGAACTGCTTCACAGTGGGTGGCTGGCCTTCCCTCAACCTCCTGACTGCAGTGAGGATGACTTCAACCCGAGCGAGAGACAACTGTGCCCGCATCCTGGTCGAGTCCCACACTACGCCCAAAAAGGTGGTCCTTTGCACCAAAGAGAGCACACTTTTGCTGGCGTTCAGTTGAAACCCAAGCACCTTCATGCAGGCGAGGACAACATCTTGATGCCAAACCGCCTGGCGCTCCGAATAAGTCAAGCTCTAAATGAGAGGAGTCTGTCTCGGGATCACAAGAGGACCGCTCGCGCTAGCTTGTACAAGGGGCGAGATCAAAGGCCCCCCTGGTGGTTGATGTAAGAGACCACCGCAGTATTGTCCATACGGACCAACACATGGCGATCTCTCAGGTGTTTTAACGCCAAAAACGCCGCCATCATCTCCAGACAATTTATGTGCCACGAGAGACATGGGCCACTCCACAGACCCTGGGCGGAGTGGCCACTCATGACCACCCCGTGAGGGAAGCGTTTGTCGTTAGCGTCACACGACGACAAGGAGTCCCTAAAACGGGGCCTTGGGACAGAAACATTGGGTCTTTCCAAATATCCAAGGCTCGAAGGGCTTGCCACGAGACCTTGATAGTGCGATATGGATTCCCCCTGGGGGAGAACCCTCTGCTCCGGAGCCACCACTGGAGGGGCCTCATGTGGAGGAGGCAGAGCGGGATTATGCTGGACGCTGCCGCCATGAGACCCAGCAGACTCTGGAACTGCTTCACAGTGGGTGGCTGGCCTTCCCTCAACCTCCTGACTGCAGTGAGGATGACTTCAACCCGAGCGAGAGACAACTGTGCCCGCATCCTGGTCGAGTCCCACACTACGCCCAAAAAGGTGGTCCTTTGCACCAAAGAGAGCACACTTTTGCTGGCGTTCAGTTGAAACCCAAGCACCTTCATGCAGGCGAGGACAACATCTTGATGCCAAACCGCCTGGCGCTCCGAATAAGTCAAGTCAAGTCAAGTCAAGTTTATTTGTATAGCGCTTTTCACAACAGACATTGTCTCAAAGCAGCTTTACACAAATCAACAGTTGAGGTGAATGGTGTGAATTTGTCCCTGATGAGCAGCCGTGGCGACTGTGGCAAGGAAAAACTCCCTTAGATGTTATGAGGAAGAAACCTTGAGAGGAACCAGACTCAAAAGGGGAACCCATCCTCATTTGGGTGACATCAAGAGTTTGATCATAAATCTTTCAACAATACAGAACACTGGAGAGTGAGAACTAACATGATTACTGGAGTATAAGATTATAAGTGATGTTCTTTCTGCAGTCTTATACAGTCTTTATGGTTAGTAGCTCCTAGTTTTATAAGCTCAGCATTTGTGATCATCACAGATCCAGCATCAGCTTCTCCATGCCAGAGCCTTTAAACACTCCAGGAGGTCCAATGTCAAACTCCACACATGTAGCGGGATCCAAATGGCACTGGTACGTCTCTAGATGGTTCGGGATGTTTGCGAGTTCGGCATCTACTTCTTCAAAGGTCCGTAATCATCAAGATGGTGGGAGGTGACTGGAGCTGGCCAAACCTCAGGGTGTCTCGGGATGGGGAGGGAAAGAGAAGCAGTGGAGAGAAATTAGCGTAGCTGCTGTTCATGATATTAACAGCACAAGTTGATAATGTGCATGTGATCAGATGTTCTGGAGCACAAGGTTATGATGTGATGTGTGTTATGTGTAGGCTTTGCTAAAAAGATATGTTTTTAATCTACACTTAAACTGGGTGAGTGTGTCTGAGCCCCGAACACTGTCAGGAAGACTATTCCAGAGTTTAGGAGCTAAATGTGAGAATGTTCTACCACCTTTAGTGGACTTTGCTATTCTAGGAACTACTAAAAGCCCAGAGTTTTGAGATCTTAGGGAGCGTGGCGGATTGTAGCGAGTTAAAAGACTGGAGAGATACATGGGAGCCAAACCATTTAGTGCTTTATAAGTGAGAAGTAATAGTTTGTAGTCTATTCGAAACTTAACAGGAAGCCAGTGTAGGGACGATAAGATCGGGGTTATGTGATCATATTTTCTTGACCTTGTAAGAACTCTGGCTGCTGCATTCTGGACTAATTGAAGCTTGTTTTATTAATGATGCAGGACATCCACCTAGTAATGCATTACAGTAGTCTATTCTGGAGGTCATAAACGCATGGATGAGCTTCTCTGCATCGGATATAGACAACATGTTTCTTACTTAGAAATATTTCTAAGGTGAAAGAAGGCTGTTTTTGTAACTTGGTTGATATGATATTTGAAAGACAAGTTGCTGTCTAAATTAACTCCCAGGTCTTTTACCGTTGAACTAGTGGTTACAGAACATCCGTCTAAACGCAGGTTGAGATGCTGGAGCTTCTGTATACTAGTTTTTGGGCTGATGAGCAATAAGCCATTATCAACCAATGTAGTTCAAAATGCGGATGCCCTGGAGCCGCAGCGGGGTCAGTGCTGCATCGACGCATTTCATGAAGGTGCAGGGCGAGAGTGCTAGGCCGAACGGGAGGACCCGATATTGGTAAGCTTCGCCCGCGAAAGCAAACCTCCTGTGTGCAGAAAGGATGGAAACGTGAAAGTATGCATCCTTCAAATCTACTGTGAAGAACCAGTCTTCGGACCTGATCTGAGTCACGACCTCCTTGAGGGTGAGTATCCTGAACCTGAGTCTTCTGAGTGAGTGATTCAAGGAGCGAAGATCTAGAATGGGACGCAACCCGCCATCCTTCTTTGGAACGACAAAGTACGGGCTGTAGAAGCCTGACTCTCGAACCGAGGGGGGAACCACCTCGATGGCCCCTTTCCCCAGGAGTGCGCGCACTTCTCGTTCCAGGACCAGAGCCTACTCGGGCCCCACCAGGGTGGGACACATCCCATTGAACCGGGGCGGAGAAGACGGCAAACTGAATCGCGTAACTGTTCTCCATAGTACGCAGGACCCACTGGGAGACTTCTGGCAGCCCCTCCCAAGCTGCCAGAAAGACCCTCAGGGGAACCAGCCCCTCTGGGCTGGCCTCTGACCCATTCAGAGCAGCTGGGGCGGAGCCCTGCAGCTGATGACACCTCGTGAGAGGAGGCGGAACCCCCCCCATTCACAACGAACATTCGGGTGGAAAGATTGGGAGCGAACCACTGGAGGGAGGCTGCGCCCTGAAGCACACTTTGTGGCAGGGCTAACAGACCGGCCTCCTCGACCCGAACGGCCGGAGCAGTGTACTGCGGCCGTTGACACCTCCTGAGAGGCGGCGGGTCTTCCCTATCTGTACTGAGACTTTGGGCGGAAGTGGAGGGAGACACCTGCTGGAGGGGGGGCCATGCTCTGAAGCACATTTTGTGGTAGAGCCAACGGCCTGGCCTCCTGGTGGTGAAAGTAGACTGTCAGGATCTATGCACCACAGCCCGTTTGTTGGGGGTGAGGGTGACCCTTAGGTCATCCTGCTCCTTCTTGGGCCTAGAGATTGGATGGCAACGCTCTGCTTCTGGGCTTCGCAGTGCCCGGAAGGACTGGGCTGGGGCTGCTGCCGAGCAGCCCCACAAGATCGGCGAGGGAGGTACTGCTGAAACGCAGCCGCCTGCTTTTTAGACTCCTCGAACTTGTTCACGACCGCCGTCACCGCATCGCCAAACAGTCCAGGAGGAGCCATCGGTACGTTCATTAGCACAGCTCGATCCTTATCTGGGAAGTCAGACAAGGTGAGCCACAGATGCCTTTCTGTGGCTACCAGGGCCGCCATGGACCGACCAACGGCCCGTCCCATGTGCTTCATGGCCCTCTTCTCGAAGAGCGCTCTCCAGGAGCGAAGCGTGCACATAGCCATGCGGCTACAATGCGAGCAATTGTCTCCCTCTAGAGCGGGGAGACGGATGAACACACTTACGGTATTTTTGTCTGCCTGCCATCACTCGATCAGAAAAAAACAGCGAAACAGCGCTTACCTGAACAAGCAGAAGCTAGCGTCCTTTCCATCTCACAGCCATTTGTAGCTTCCTGGTTTACGCAACGTCGCACACCGATGACGTCACGTCTAAACGCCTATTGGTCAGATTTCACATGTGGTTCAGAGCGTGGTCACGCAGGGGCGTTCCCAAATCGTTTCGACGCAGCTCGAGTTCCCGAAGGGGAACAGTTGTTCGGCTGAAATCGGCACACAGTGAAAATCTAGGGTTAAGTATTTGTACTTCGTTACTTCCCACCTCTGCACGTGACCTCATTTATATGATTTATTTAAATAGTAGAAATTAAGGTTTTGTGTTTATGATAATTATAATAGAAATCAATCAGTGTTTAAATCATTAATATCATTCTATTAATAGATCAGTGTGCTGAGAGTCACATTCGAGTCTTTACACATAAACTGAGGTAAATAAGTAAAGAATCTTGTAATAAAAATGATCATAGGAACATTATATGGTGCGTAGATTTTTATTCAGCACGGTAGCAAAATTAACAGGGAATAAAAGCACTGCACTCACATGCACACCATCAATAGGTAGTAATGATTTCATGAACTTTTTTAATAATAAAATTGAAAACATCAGGCAAGAAATCCAGACGGTTAATATAAATCCAAATTATTTTACAAGTAACCCTGTAGACACCAGTGTAATTATAGCAGACAATCAACTACAAAGCTTCACTCCTATTCATGAGAAGGACTTAATTTCATTAATCTCCTCATCAAAATCATCAACCTGCATTCTCGATCCCTCACCTACTAGTTTCTTTAAACAGATAACTCCAGAGGTAATTTAACCTGTTTTAAAAATAATTAACTCTTCCATTAGCACTGGTTATGTACCTAAATCCTTCAAACTGGCAGTTATCCACCCCCTTATTAAGAAACCTGACCTTGACCCATGTCAGTTGTCCAACTACAGACCGATATCAAATCTCCCCTTTATATCCAAAATTTTAGAAAAGGTTGTAGCACAGCAGTTATGCTCACACCTACTTATGAATAACATTTTTGAAGTGTATCAGTCAGGATTTCGGCCTCATCATAGCACAGAGACGGCGCTAGTTAAGGTGGTAAATGACCTGTTATTGGCCTCTGATCAGGGTTTTGTCTCCTTACTTGTTTTGCTCGACCTTAGTGCAGCTTTTGACACCATTGATCACACTATACTGCTTGCTAGACTTGAGAACGTTGTAGGAATAAAGGGAACAGCTCTCTCTTGGCTCAGGTCTTATTTGACTGATCGCTATCAGTTTGTTGATGTAAATGGTGAGTTCTCCACACTCTATGAGGTAAAGTTTGGTGTTCCTCAAGGATCTGTCTTAGGCCCACTGCTTTTCTCTTTATATATGCTGCCTCTTGGTGAAATCATTCATAAACATGGGATTCGCTTCCATTGCTATGCTGATGACACACAGCTGTATATTTCAGCAAAGCCAGATGAGAGAGATCAGCTAAACAGTGTTGAGAAGTGTGTAAAGGACATTAGACAGTGGATGCTTAATAACTTTCTTCTGCTCAACTCAGATAAGACGGAAGTACTTTTACTAGGACCACATGCAGCTAGAAGTAAACTTTCTGATTCCGTAGCATCTCTGGATGGTGTTTCTGTTTCAGCATGTACGGCTGTCAAAGACCTTGGTGTGATTATTGACCCGAGTCTTTCCTTTGAGTCTCACGTGAATAATATTACCAGGATCTCCTTCTTTCACCTTAGAAATATTGCTAAAATGATAAATATGATGTCGTTACAGGATGCAGAAAAACTAGTTCATGCTTTTGTTACTTCTAGATTAGACTACTGTAACGCTTTACTGTCTGGGTGTTGGAGTAAGTGCAGAAATAAGCTTCAGTTAGTCCAGAATGCAGCAGCAAGGGTCCTCACTAGATCTAGAAAATATGAGCACATCAGCCCTGTTTTAATCATCTACACTGCTCCCAATCAAATCTCGCATTGATTATAAAATACTACTACTGACGTATAAAGCACTTAACGCTCTCACGCCGCAGTATCTGAGTGAACTTCTGTACCAGGATGATCCTCCACGCCTACTTAGATCAAAAGGTGCTGGCTATCTGTTGGTTCCTCAAATAATGAAGACTACAGCAGGGGGCAGATCTTTCTCTTATAAAGCCCCACAGTTATGGAACAACCTTCCAACCAGTGTTCGGGACTCAGACACAGTCTCAGTGTTCAAGTCGAGGTTGAAAACTTATTTATTTAGTCAAGCCTTTTATCAGTGGATTTTTCTTAGGTAAAGGCTCAGATCTGGAGGGATCATGGATATGGAGTGTTTGGTGAACTGGTATATTTGGATGCTGTCGTCCCCTCACATTCACACGTTCACTCGGGTTTGTTGACGGTGGTGTGGTGGGTCGTCTCTTATCCCAGAGATCCCTCATGTCTGTGTTACCTTCTGGTTCTCCCTTTTAGTTATGTTGCCGGAGTCCAAACTGCACAGTGACATTAACTTTCATACACCAATAGTTACACTTAATAATCCATATCCTTCTCTTCCTGTCTCTCTCTCTCTCTCTCTCTCTCTCGGTCGAGTTAAACATGCTCCTGAGGTTCCAGTGACCACTGTTCCTGCCCCTCTCCCCTCTGTGGATCTTCACACTTCTGTGCAGCTTGGGACGGTCTCTCATCAACACTTTGGGTGGTTCCATGTAATTCCGGAGTAGAACGGGTGCTTTGAGGACGGATTGGACTGTAGTTGGTGTCGGCGGTCTGCTGCACTGACTCGGGAGTGCAGTTTGCTTCTGATCATCATCACTGCACCCCGCAACTTTGTATATCTGCTTCAAATGGACATTTGGTGCAACCCAGATGAGGATGGGTTCCCTCTTGAGTCTGGTTCCTCTCAAGGTTTCTTCCTTATGCCATCTCGGGGAGTTTTTCCTTGCCACAGTTACTTACTTACAAAGAACATATTTACTTTTAATCACCACATTATCTGTGTAAAGCTGCTTTGAGACAATGTTTATTGTTAAAAGCGCAATACAAGTAAAAAAATGAATTGAATTCAATTTAATTGAATTATATCGTATTTTTCGGACTATAAGCCGCTACTTTTTTCCCACGCTTTAAACTCTGCAGCTTAAACAACGAAGCGGCTAATTTATGGATTTTTCCTGTGGTTTTTCCCGGTTTCACAAACTTCAAGCCAAAAACCTGAACCCCATAACATTAGACCAATGAAATTACAGAATGGGTTCAGGTGCACCAATGAAATTCTTTATATTAAATCAGATGCGCTCCCACTGAATCGAGCCACACCACATCATAAATATGGATGATGTTCCTCTGACGTTTGACCTGCCGCTCACTCGGACTGTCTACAGGAAATGTGAATTATTCGTCATGCTGAAAACAACCGGGCATGAAAACACACACTTCACCTGTGTTCTGAGCTGCACGGCATCGGGAGAAAAGATTCACCGGTGGTGATTTTTAAACGCACGACGATGCCAAAAGATAAACTCTCGAGATAAATAGTTGTGAAAGGAAGGAGGAAGACATGAACAATGACTTTCTTGGTAGGCTACTGTTTAGATACAAGCCGTGTAACAGACACTGTCTTTCATTAAAGCCTGTGTAAAGTTTATTAGTTTCAGTGTAGACATGCGGCTTATAGTCAGGTGCAGCTTATTTATGTTCAAAATAAAAATCTTTGTACAATTCAGTGGGTGCGGCTTATATATGGGTGCGTTTAATAGTCCGGAGATTACGGTAGATATAATAAATTATAGCACTTGAAAACGTAAGTACATTTGAGTACATTTAAGTACTTTAACTCAAATACATGGTTTGGGTACTTCATCCACCACTGATATTTATAATGTTTATATTTTTCGATTTTTTATTGTTGTGTAAAATAAAAACAGATGTTTTAGAGAGGTGGTTTAGAAGTGTAGTGTCTGTAGGTAAACATCTGTATGAACAACAGGAAATCTTGAAAACATAAAAATGGTGTAGATTTGATATTTATAATGCAGTAAAATAAAAATAAAGATATTTGAGTAATAAAGTGAAAATAAAACACTGCTAATACACACTGTAACACACTAACGGGTGTCTGAGTGCAAACGGATCAGCCTACTGTTAGAATAATTGGGGGGGGGGGGGGGCAACAATGAAGCATTATAAAATCTCGGGAAATGTTCCATAAATGTTAGTTTAAGCAAACATTTATAATTCTTATTAGAATATTAACTGATAATTAAGTTTATTAATTGTTTTCTATTTGTTTTAGCTTTTCTTTGGCGCAGCTGCATTTAACTTGACGGTTACTTGTTGCCATGGAAACGGATTATACCACTGCGCAGTGGAACAGGAAAGCACTTCCTGCTGCGCAATTTCTTTTAAAAACCTTAAAATACTTAATAGATTTTCTGTCCTGGAATAAAGACTGTATTTTTATTGATGAATGAATTTTTATTTATTATATATAACACGAGTTTGTAATAAAACCCGCTGCTCTATGTGGTACTGTGTGCTATTAGTGTACCGCTATTGCCCTCTCGTGGTCAGGATGAGAATTATAGCTCTTCATCTGCAACCAAAATCATTAAAAACTTTATAAACCGGTTTTTTTTTAAATCACAACATAAATTTTAATATTTATAAAAATAATTATTTATTACAAAATATTATAAGATTATTATATACTTATCTAAATGTGTTTTGACAAAATTTGTTTTATAAATATATTATTAAACAGCAGATGGCACACACACACACACACACACACACACAGACACACACACACACACACACACACACACAGGTAGGAGGCAGAAGTTTTATTGCGATGCTGAAGTGAAGGCTGGCAGTTCAGGGTAAGAGACTAACTTTATATAATACATAACCTATATAATAATTCTGCAGGAAACTAAACTGTGTGTGTGTGTGTGTGTGTGTGTGTGTGTGTGTGTGTGTAAACGATTCTAAACAGTGTGTTTTAATGAGAGGACCAGTTTGAGGCTGGTTTGTGGGTGAGATCATGAATTTCTTTGGTTAATTGCAGCCAGAAAAACATTATTTCAGCAATCTCCTTTTCTCTCTCTCTCTCTCTCTTATTCTCATTTTTTTATCTTTATCTCTTCTTCTCCCATTTTCTCTCCACTCTATCTCTTTCTCTTTTTCTTTCTCTCTTTTTGTCTCTATTAGAGAAAAACTCCAGCTTGTTCATGCTGTAACAGAGACAGTAGAGACAGTGGTGACAGTGGAGACAGTGGTGACAGTGGGACAGTGGTGACAGTAGAGACAGTGGTGACATTAGAGACAGTGGAGACAGTGGTGACAGTGGGACAGTGGTGACAGTGGAGACAGTGGTGACAGTAGAGACAGTGGGGACAGTAGAGACAGTGGTGACAGTGGGACAGTGGTGACAGTGGGACAGTAGTGACAGTAGAGACAGTGGTGACAGTGGAGACAGTGGTGACAGTAGAGACAGTGGTGACATTAGAGACAGTGGTGACAGTGGGACAGTGGTGACAGTGGTGACAGTAGAGACAGTGGGACAGTGGTGATAGTGGAGACAGTGGTGACAGTAAGAGACAGTGGTGACAGTGGAGACAGTGGTGACAGTAGAGACAGTAGAGACAGTGGGACAGTGGTGACAGTGTAGACAGTGGTGACAGTAGAGACAGTGGAGACAGTGGTGACAGTAGAGACAGTGGTGACAGTAGAGACAGTGGGACAGTGGTGACAGTGTAGACAGTGGTGACAGTAGAGACAGTGGAGACAGTGGTGACAGTGTAGACAGTGGTGACAGTAGAGACAGTGGAGACAGTGGTGACAGTGTAGACAGTGGGACAGTGGGACAGTGTAGACAGTGGTGACAGTAGAGACAGTGGAGACAGTGGTGACAGTAGAGACAGTGGAGACAGTGGTGACAGTGGAGACAGTGGTGACAGTAGAGACAGTGGTGACAGTGGAGACAGTAGAGACAGTAGAGACAGTGGGGACAGTGGTGACAATTTACTATATTCTACAGCGTTCCCTCTGGCACTGGAGACTCCTTGCAGAAAACGTCAGGTGTTACACACGTGTGTATAATGTGTTTATTACAAGAGTACCAGCGGTTGCTATAGCAACCACAGTGAGAGCACTAATATGGAGCTGCAGCTGATCAGTGTTACCAGTTACAGAGTGTTTATAAAGTGAACTCTGAGGTGTGTTTCAGTCTCAGGGAGGGTGTGGGTTCATTCCACTCGCTATTGTTTATATCAGGAAACCTGCTGTCACGGATACAGTGCAGGAGGAAACACACACACACACACACACACACACACACACACACACACACACAGCTGAGGTGCAGAGAGAACAAAGTACAGCAGTTTTATCAGTTGTAAAGCCTCCAAGTGCACCACCACACCATCTCACCACCACACCATCTCACCACCACCACACCATCTCACCACCACACCATTTCACCACCACCACACCATCTCACCACCACCACCACATCATCTCACCACCACACCATCTCACCACCACCACACCATCTCACCACCACACCATTTCACCACCACCACACCATCTCACCACCACCACCACATCATCTCACCACCACACCATCTCACCACCACCACACCATCTCACCACCACACCATTTCACCACCACCACACCATCTCACCACCACCACCACATCATCTCACCACCACACCATCTCACCACCACCACACCATCTCACCACCACACCATTTCACCACCAAATAATCTCACCACCACCACACCATCTCACCACCACCATATAATCTCACCACCACACCATCTCACCACCACACCATTTCACCACCACACCACCTCACCACCACCACACCATCTCACCACCACCACACCTTACCACCACCACACCATCTCACCACCACACCACCATCTCACCACCACCACACCATCTCACCACCACCACACCATCTCACCAGATTTACATTTACATTTGTGGCATTTAGCAGATGCCCTTATCCAGAGCGACGTACAAAAGTGCTTTGAGTCTCCAGCAATTATTAAATCTACACTGGTACACACCATCTCACCATCTCACCACCACCGCACCATCATCTCACCTCCACCACACCATCATCTCAACACCACACTGCTGCTGTTTAATTCTATATGTAGTTATAGAATAATAATAATAATAATAATAATAATAATAATAATAATAATAATAATAATATTAAAATGAAAGGAATGTAATTAAAATAATATTAATAATAATATTTTATTTATTCATGTAATAATTTGCATGTAAACAGGCGTGTTTGTGTTTGGCGTCGACTCTGAACCCTGAACTCTCCTTGTCACCTGAGCGTTAATGAAAACTCAGGGGAAGTAAAACCGTGGCAACCATCCAGATGGTGAGGAACCACTGCAGCTTCATCATCAACAACACAAACATACCGTGATCCTGCAGTGGAGCTACAACGCTAATGGCACTAACAGGTAATGGGGTCAAATCTCTGATATGAACGTTCTGATTCTAAAACACATTCAGGATTTAATTTTAAAATTAGACTCTGAAAGATGGATAGTTTTGTAGACACTGCATGTTTTTGTCCATCATGGAGGAAACTGATGCAGGAGAAACCTGGTGTAGACGTGTCTCTGTACCTCAGCTGGCTTCTAGAACATTTCACATCTACAGTAGATTATTCACAAATAAAAGAGGATTTAAATGTGTTAGGACCAAAAACCCAGAGTGTTAGAGAATAAGTGTGTGTGTGTGTGTGTGTGTGTGTGTGTGTGTTGCAGGTCTGGTGTGTGTGTGTGTTCTCCTCTCTATCCTGTGTGTGGTGTTTGGGTCTCAGAGACAAGTCGAGTGTCCAGCAGTCAACATCACCCATCAGTTTCTCTTCCACTTCTCCAACGAGACCCACTGTCTGAACTTCACTGGATCTTCATTTCTACATGTCTTCTGGTCTTCATTAAGATCCACACCCAACCTTCAGGTCCTGGATGCATCTTTTTGTAACATCACACAGATCCATGACACGGCTGCCGGCTCCACTCCTGCTTCTCTACGAGAGGTTTATTTAAATCAGAACCAGCTCAGGTTCCTACCTCCTGACTTCCTTGGTGATGCTGTCGGTTTGGAGGTGCTGAATTTGGGGCAGAACTTCCTGGAGGAACTTCCTGCCCATTTCCTAATGAATGCTAAAAATCTGCAAGTTCTAATTCTTCGTGGAAATCTGTTGGAATCACTTCCTGCCTCAGTCCTCAGACTTCCTCTCCAGCAGATGGATTTATTGGGAAACTCATGGACATGCTCTTGCTCTTTCATGAAGGATCTCCACTCTGCTGTGGATCAAGGCAACTCCAGCATGTTGCAGGGCATTGTGGGTAACCTGATTTGTTCCTCTCCTGAAAGACATTCAGGCAAGACAGTGTGGTCTGTCCACATCGATGAAGTTTGCCGCCTTTCAGGCCTGAATGCTCTCTTTATCCTGCTCCCGCTTCTCTTCCTTGTTCTCCTGATGCTCTGCTGGTGCTGTGGAAGGAAAGACGAGAAGAAAAACTCACCAAAATTCGGGACTGTGAAAAACAGAGATTTAACCAACAAGAGCACAAAAGACAACATATTGAAGAACCAGCTGATATTCCGACCTTCATCAGCTCTTCTGGGCAGCACGAGGGACATATATGAAGAAGTGGAGGTCAAACTGGGGTCAGTGGACTCTCTGGGACCTCCACCCTCCACTTCTTCAGGTAAAGAGCAGAACCAGGAACTGGACAGTAAGCAGGATTTAGAGACAGTGAGTGTTAGTGAGGTGATGAGGGATTCAGCAGATCGAGAGAAAGCCTACATGACCCAGTCCACTAAATACTACAGCCTGGTTCCTGGGCTGGAGCTCAACGACTCGGACCATAGCGAGTTTGAGAACATGGATCTTTCATAAAGTTCTGTTTTCACTGCCACACATTTCTGGAAATTCCAACAGTTTCCAAATGTCTGAGATCCCTGAAAAGAGAACCTCTCACACGCACAAGTCCAAAAAATCTCCAGTGATTGCAGCTGATTTTAGGAACATCAGTCTGGAGCTTGAATCCTGGTAAAGAGGAGAAACGCTGTGTGAAGGATCTGATGAAGGTCTCAGACATTTCTATGCTTTAATGCTCTGAACTCGTTCATGTGTCGACTCTGAATCAGAGTAAAAATGATTCTTATGATTTTTTCATGTAGTTTTTCTTCACATACACACACATCAAATACACAACACTACACATCAAATACACAACACTAAACACATCAACTACACAACACATCAACTACACAACACTACACATCAAATACACAACACTAAACACATCAACTACACAACACATCAACTACACAACACTACACATCAAATACACAACACTACACACATCAACTACACAACACTACACACATCAACTACACAACACCACACATTAAATACACAACACTACACACATCAACTACACAAGACTACACACATCAACTACACATCAAATACACAACACTAAACACATCAACTACACAAGACTACACACATCAACTACACAACACTACACATCAAATACGCAACACTACACACATCAACTACACAACACTACACATCAAATACACAACACTACACACATCAACTACACAACACTACACATTAAATACACAACACTACACACATCAACTACACAACACTACACACATCAAATACACAACACTACACATCAAATACACAACACTAAACACATCAACTACACAACACTACACATCAAATACACAACACTACACACATCAACTACACAACACTACACATCAAATACACAACACTACACACATCAACTACACAACACTACACATTAAATACACAACACTACACACATCAACTACACAACACTACACACATCAACTACACATCAAATACACAACACTAAACACATCAACTACACAAGACTACACACATCAACTACACAACACTACACATCAAATTCACAACACTTAACACATTAACTACACAACACTACACACATCAACTACACAACACTACACACATCAAATACACAACACTACACATCAAATACACAACACTAAACACCAACTACACAACACTACACACATCAACTACACAACACTACACATCAAATACACAACACTACACACATCAACTACACAACACTACACATCAAATACACAACACTACACACATCAACTACACAACACTACACATTAAATACACAACACTACACACATCAACTACACAAGACTACACACATCAACTACACAACACTACACATCAAATACACAACACTACACACATCAACTACACAACACTACACATCAAATACACAACACTACACACATCAACTACACAAGACTACACCAACTACACAACACTACACATCAAATACACAACACTACACACTTCAACTACACAACACTACACATCAAATACACAACACTACACACATCAACTACACAACACTACACACATCAACTACACAACACTACACACATCAGCTACACATCACTACAAACATTGAATACACAATACTACACACATCAGCTACACAACACCACACACATTAACTACACAACACTACACATCAAATACACAACACTACACACATCAACTACACAAGACTACACCAACTACACAACACTACACATCAAATACACAACACTACACACTTCAACTACACAACACTACACATCAAATACACAACACTACACACATCAACTACACAACACTACACACATCAACTACACAACACTACACACATCAGCTACACATCACTACAAACATTGAATACACAATACTACACACATCAGCTACACAACACCACACACATCAACTACACAACACTACACACATCAGCTACACATCACTACAAACATTGAATACACAATACCACACACATCAGCTACTTAACACTACACACATCAACTACACAACACCACACACACATCAGCTACTTAACACTACACACATAAACTACAAAAACCACAGAGACAATAATGTTGTGTAGAGATAAGAACTTCCTTCACAGTGATGGTCAGAATGAGCCACAACCTCACTGATTATTGTGTAAATCATCTCAAATGTTTTTGTGTCAAATCCAGAGTTAAGTTCTTCTTCAGATCCTTCAGATCTCACCAGGTTTCTACAGCTGTACAGTCAGGAACATGAGAATGCAGGTGATGGAGGGTTCTAGAGCGTGGGTTTGCACTGTGTGTGTGTGTGTGTGTGTGTGTGTGTGTTTATTGAGACACTGAACAGGTCATGTGAGATGTGAGGAATGTGGATTAAACACGTTAACTAGTAGGTTTTTTGTGTTCTTGAGGGACAAACGGTCCACAGTTTACACACACATGGTCATTACACAACCTGATACTGAGCCCGAGGTCACCACTGAACCTTTCTTCTCTCACATTCAACCCCAAAGTCACTTCATTTCACATGAAGATATTTCAGTAAGAACAAACAACTCCTTCTTCATGATCATCATGATCACCATCACCACCATCAGCTCCACTCTGTAATTCCACAGTTCACTACAATCCTCCTTTATCACCTGTCAGATTTTTTCTGAATTAAAGTGTAAATGATTTGAAGAATCAGAACCTTTATTGGTTCCTCGTTTGATTTTTTTTTTGGAGCCTTTTCATGTTTCATGTAGAACCATAGACTTTTCCTGTATCAGACACTATTGAAGCTGATAGCCTGGATTTTTCCAGGAATCCATGAGGAACCCTTTTCTCCATAGTGCAGCTTTCTGCTCCACATGTAACAGTTCTTAATGGTTCCTGTGAGTTCCTGATGGAACTGTAGGAACTGTTTGACACCACACAGGGATATTAGAAGTCGAACAGCAACATTGAAAATCTAAAACTATTTTATATACAACACAAAATAAACAACCGAAATTTCAGCCAAACAATTTGACCTAAAAAATATAAATAACATTACTGTCATAAACAAACAAATAAACAAACAAACAAACAAATAAAGGGCTTAATATGATTTTTTACAATGTATACACAACTATATTATATTTACATCCTGTATATTGTTATTTGAATAGCTACATTATTATTATTATTATTATTATTATTATTATTATTATCATCACTATATGGA
>JBCEWE010000713.1:62500-88224 GCA_039877035.1 Silurus lanzhouensis | reverse complement strand
AGTATATTAGTGTTTGATGGGTGTGTGGATGTTGGTGTGTGGAGTATATTAGTGTTTGATGGGTGTGTGGATGGTTGGTGTTTGGAGTATATTAGTGTTTGATGGGTGTGTGGATGTTGGTTTGGAGTATATTAGTGTTTGATGGGTGTGTGGATGTTGGTGTGTGGAGTATATTAGTGTTTGATGGTGTGGGTGTTGGTTGTGGAGTATATTAGTGGTTTGATGGGTGTGGATGTTGGTTTGATATTTAGTGTTTGATGGGTGTGGATGTTGGTGTGTGGAGTATATTAGTGTTTGATGGGTGTGTGGATGTTGGTGTGTGGAGTATATTAGTGTTTGATGGGTGTGTGGATGTTGGTGTGTGGAGTATATTAGTGTTTGATGGGTGTGTGGATGTTGGTTGTGTGGAGTATATTGTGTTTGATGGGGTGTGTGGATGTTGATTGTGGAGTATATTAGTGTTTGATGGGTGTGTGGATGTGTGGAGTATATTAGTGTTTGATGGGTGTGTGGATGTTGGTGTGTGGAGTATATTAGTGTTTGATGGGTGTGTGGATGTTGGTGTGTGGAGTATATTAGTGTTTGATGGGTGTGTGGATGTTGGTGTGTGGAGTATATTAGTGTTTGATGGGTGTGTGGATGTTGGTGTGTGGAGTATATTAGTGTTTGATGGGTGTGTGGATGTTGGTGTGTGGAGTATATTAGTGTTTGATGGGTGTGTGGATGTTGGTGTGTGGAGTATATTAGTGTTTGATGGGTGTGTGGATGTTGGTGTGTGGAGTATATTAGTGTTTGATGGGTGTGTGGATGTTGGTGTGTGGAGTATATTAGTGTTTGATGGGTGTGTGGATGTTGGTGTGTGGAGTATATTAGTGTTTGATGGGTGTGTGGATGTTGGTGTGTGGAGTATATTAGTGTTTGATGGGTGTGTGGATGTTGGTGTGTGGAGTATATTAGTGTTTGATGGGTGTGTGGTGTTGGTATTTGTTTTGGTGGGTGTTGGAGTATATTAGTGTTTGATGGGTGTGTGGATGTTGGTATTTGGAGTATATTAGTGTTTGATGGGTGTGTGGATGTTGGTATTTGGAGTATATTAGTGTTTGATGGGTGTGTGGATGTTGGTGTGTGGAGTATATTAGTGTTTGATGGGTGTGTGGATGTTGGTATTTGGAGTATATTAGTGTTCGATCGGTGTGTGGATGTTGGTGTTTGGAGTATATTAGTGTTTGATGGGTGTGTGGATGTTGGTATTTGGAGTATATTAGTGTTTGATGGGTGTGTGGATGTTGGTGTGTGGAGTATATTAGTGTTTGATGGGTGTGTGGATGTTGGTGTGTGGAGTATATTAGTGTTCGATGGGTGTGTGGATGTTGATGTGTGGAGTATATTAGTGTTTGATGGGTGTGTGGATGTTGGTGTGTGGAGTATATAAGTGTTTGATGGGTGTGTGGATGTTGGTGTGTGGAGTATATTAGTGTTTGATGGGTGTGTGGATGTTGGCATTTGGAGTATATTAGTGTTTGATGTGTGTGTGGATGTTGTTGGTGTGTGGAGTATATTAGTGTTTTATGGGTGTGTGGATGTTGGTGTGTGGAGTATATTAGTGTTTGATGGGTGTGTGGATGTTGGTGTGTGGAGTATATTAGTGTTTGATGGGTGTGTGGATGTTGGTGTGTGGAGTATATTAGTGTTTGATGGGTGTGTGGATGTTGGTGTGTGGAGTATATTAGTGTTTGATGGGTGTGTGGATGTTGGTGTGTGGAGTATATTAGTGTTTGATGGGTGTGTGGATGTTGGTATTTGGAGTATATTAGTGTTTGATGGGTGTGTGGATGTTGGTGTTTGTTGAATGTTGGAGAGTTGGTATGTGTTGTATGTGTAAAAAAAAAGCCATATTGTTTGTCCTATTAAAATGTATAAAGAATATTTGTGTATTTGACAGGTTGTGTCAGTGTTTGTTGGTGTTGAGCTCTGGCCGCTGTGTGATATGGAAAAGGAGGTCATTTTGATGTTTGCAGAGCTTGAAGGTAAAACCACAGGGAAACTGTTACAGCCAGAAACATTCTTTACTTTGTTCCTTCCTATAAGAGAGAGAGAGAGTGAGAGAGAGAGAGAGAGATCGAGGGGCAAGGAGAGAGTGAGGAAAAGAGAGAGTCAGAAATAAATCCCCTCTGACTTTTTCTCTAAAAGAATTTATTTTCCTCCCTGCTGTTTTATCCTCTATCTCTCCTCTCTCCAGTCATTTCCATTTCTCTGTATCCATTTCTCTTCTTTTCTCTCTCTCTCTCACTCTCTCTCTCTCTCTCTCTCTCCCTCTCTTCTCCTTATATATTTAGATATATTTTTTTTCTCTTTCTCTCTACTTTTCAATCATAATCGTTGTTTATCTGATTAATTGTATCCATTTGCGCTTGTATTTTTTGCCCTCTATCCCTTTATTATGCGTTCCTCATCTCCTCCTGTTTCTCAGTCTGTCTCTATCCTTTTCTTCTAATTCTCCCTGTCACCTCATTCTCTCTTTCCATCTCCGAGTGACAGTCAGAGACAGGAAGTAAATGTTGAATGAAAATGTACAGAAGTGGTGTAAATGTGGTGTAAACGAGTGTAGATATGGTGTATATGTGACAAATGTGCTGTAAATGGGGTATTTGTGCTGTAAATGGGGTATTTGTGGTGTATATGTTACATAAATGTGGTGTAAATGTATGAATGAGGTGTAAATGTGGTGTAAATGGTGTTGGTGTTGAAGAAGTTGGTGCTGGTGTTTATGGTGTATCCAGCATTATGGTATGATGGTGGTGTTCTTTGGTGATTATTTGAAGCCAGGATGATGTTTCTTAGAGTTCCAATAATGAATGTTGGTGTTTGTTGGTGTTTCAATGGAGAATATGGGTGTTTGTTGAAGCTTTAATGATAACTTTGCCCAGAATGTAAATTAAGCACCACATGTGTACACAGTATCTGACGGCATTGTGGGAACAGCAGTGTGAACTCCAGGGTGAGGTGTTACAGTATCGTTTAGCGACATTAATGAGCTCCACAGAGACTCCCAATAACAATTAGTTTCATCATCTGATGATCTGAAAGCTTCGGGTCTCCTCCAAATCCCTGAGTGCATGGTGTTCCTCAGGCTCTTCACTGTGTTATCATAGACACTTTGAAACATCATAGTTTCTTCAGAGAGATGCTCAAGTATGGTGATGGAGAAACATCTGCAGGTTATGATATCATACTTATTGTAATGTTTTTTTTATGAGTACAAAGAAATGAACACTGTACCAAATGAAACCTTAAACTATGCTCTGTACTGAGACATCCCTAGTTCCAGATATCTCCTGAGAGTTCCCTCGTCTTAGGAGAATATGGAGCATCTGTTTACCTTCAGAAAAAGCTCATGATTTTCCTCCATACTTATTCACAGTAAAACCCCACGTTTCGAAAACTTTTATCCCAGATACACCAGTGATCATCAACACGAATAGCTGCAGGATAACTGAACATTTAACACACACACACACACACACACACACACACACACACACACACACGTCCATAAATATATACATACATACACACACACACACACACACACACACACACACACACACACACACACACACACGTCCATAAATATATACATACATACACACACACACACACACACACACACACACACACACACACACACACACATCCATAAATATACACACACACACACACACACACACACACACATCCATACATATATATATATATATATACATACATACACACACATGTCCATACAAATATACATATATACACACACACACAAACATCCATACACACACACACACACACACACACACACACACACACACACACACACACACGTCCATAAATATATACATACATACACACACACACACACACACACACACACACACACACATCCATAAATATACACACACACACACACACACATCCATACATATATATATATATATACATACATACACACACATGTCCATACAAATATACATATATACACACACACACAAACATCCATACATATACACACACACACACGTCCATACATATACACACATACACAAACACAAACATCCATACATATATACATGCATACACACACACACACACACACACACACACATGTCCATACATATATACATACACACACACACACACACACACACACACACACACACACACATCCATACATATATATACACATACACACGTATATGCATACACAAACATCCATTAATATATACATACATACATACATACACACACACGTTCATACAAATATACATACACACACACAAACAACCATACATATACACACACACACAAACATCCATACATATACACACACACACATCCATACATATATATATATATATATATATATATATATACATACATACACACACATGTCCATACAAATATACATATATACACACACACACACGTCCATACATATACACACATACACAAACACAAACATCCATACATATATACATGCATACACACACACACACACACACACATGTCCATACATATATACATACACACACACACACACACACATCCATACATATATATACACATACACACGTATATGCATACACAAACATCCATTAATATATACATACATACATACATACACACACACGTTCATACAAATATACATACACACACACAAACAACCATACATATACACACACACACACACACACACACGTTCATACAAATATACATACACACACACAAACAACCATACATATACACACACACACACACACACGTCCATACATATACACACATACACACACACACACGTCCATACATATACACACATACACACAAACACAAACATCCATACATACATACATGCATACACACACACACACACACACACACACACACACACACACATGTTCATAAATATATACATTCAGTGTTGTGCTCGTTACTAAAAAATAGTAACTAGTTACAGTTACTCGTTACTTCATTCAAAAAGTAATTCCGATTATTTACAGCATAAAGTAATGCGTTACTGTTAAAAGTTCCTTTTTAGTTCCTTTTTTGAAGAATCTTCTTTAATGTTCTCATTAATGCCCTTTTATGTGTTATGATCTACACAAACACAAAACTGACTTAAACACAGAGTCATTTATAAACACTGTTTTATTAAAGTCAGAGCAGCACACACTGAATATATCACAAGGGTTTCTGAAATAAAGAACAAAACAAGCTGAATAATAAATTCACACTCAAACACTAAAGTGGCTTCTGCTGTTGTGTTGAGCTCTTAAACATGTTCCTTTCACAGCTGAAGTATGAAAACTATCCACAATGTAGAACAGAACACCGGGTTAGCTTCTAGCTTCTAGCTCCTCAGGCATGGAGGTCCTGGAGGAGCTTCAACAGATTGGAGATGCTGTTTATCGCAGTAGATACGAGCTTCAAACCAGAAAGACACAACTTACATTTAACTTAAAAGTGTTTGTCTTTATGCTCAACTAAAGTGAAATAATGATCATATTTCCACTTTGAGAAACTCGTCTTGCTCTCGCCTCGACTCGCCATTACTGCCGCACAGACCTGAATAAACGGAGACACGCCCACAGCGCATCTTCTTCCTGTTTACAGTGGTTCATCACACACACCAACATGCATACACACACACACACACGTCCATACATATATGCGCACACACACACACACACACACACACACACACACGTCCATACATATACACACACATACATACACACACACACACACACACCAACATGCATACACACACACACACACACACACACACACGTCCATTCATACAGTGGGGCAAAAAAGTATTTATTCAGCACTAATGGTGCAGGTTCTCCCAGTTAAAAGCTGAGAGGCCTGTAATGTTCATCATCAGTTCACTTCAACTCTGAGAGACAAAATGAGAAAAAGAAATCCAGAAAATCACACTGTCTGAATTTTAAAGAATTTATTTGTAAATTATGGTGAAAAAATAAGTATTTGGTCAATAACAAAAGTTCATCTCAATACTTTGTTATATTCCGTTTTGTTGGCAATGATGGAGATCAAATGTTTTCTGTGAGTCTCCAGAAGGTTTCTACACACTGGTGCTGGTAGTTTGGTCCATTCCTCCATGCAGATCTCCTCTAGAGCAGTGATGTTTTGGGACTGTCGCTGGGCAACACGGATTTTCAACTCCCTCCAAAGATGTTCTATGGGGTTGAGATCTGGAGACTGGCTAGGCCACTCCAGGACCTTGAAATGTTCTTATGAAGCCACTCCTTGGTTGCTTGGGCGGTGTGTTTGGGATCATTGTCATGCTGAAAGACCCAGACACGTTTCATCTTCAATGCCCTTGCTGATGGAAGGAAGTTTTCACTCAAAATCTCACGATACATGGCCCCATTCATTCTTTCCTTTACACGGATCAGTCATCCTGGTTCCTTAGCAGAGAAACAGCCCCAAATCATGATGTTTCCTCCCCCATGCTTCACAGTAGGTATGGTGTTCTTTAGATGAATCTCAGCATTCTTTCTCCTCCAAACACGACAAGTTGAGTTTTTACCAAGAAGTTCTATTTTGGTTTTATTTGACCATATGACATTCTCCCAATCCTCTTCTGGATCATCCAAATGCTCTCTAGCAAACTTCAGACGGGCCGGGACATGTACTGCTTAAGCAGGGGGACACGTCTGGCACTGCAGGATTTGAGTGTGTTACTGATGGTAGCCTTTGTTACTCTGGTCCCAGCTCTCTGCAGGTCATTCACCAGGTCCCCACGTGTGGTTCTGGGATTTTTGCTCACCGTTCTTGTGATTATTTTGACCCCACGGGGGTAAGATCTTGCGTGGAGCCCCAGATCGAGGGAGATTATCAGTGGTCTTGTAGGTCTTCCATTTTCTAATAATTTCTCCCACAGTTGATTTCTTCACACCAAGCTTCTTACCTACTGCAGATTCAGTCTTCCAGCCTGGTGCAGGTCTACAGCTTTGTTTCTGGTGTCCTTTGACAGCTCTTTGGTCTTGGTCATAGTGGAGTTTGGAGTCTGAGTGTTTGAGGTTGTGGACAGGTGTCTTTTATACTGATAACAAGTTCAAACAGGTGCCATTAATACAGGAAACAAGTGGAGGACAGAGGAGCCTCTTAAAGAAGAACTTACAGGTCTGTGAGAGACAGAAATCTAGATTTTTTGTAGGTGACCAAATACTTATTTTCCACCATAATTTGCAAATAAATTCTTTAAAGATCAGACAATGTGAATTTCTGGATTTTTTTTTCTCATTTTGTCATTACAGGACTCATCTTTTTAACTGGAGAACCTGCACAATTGGTGGTGACGGTGATGATGATGTGGGGGTGGTGGTGATGTGATGGTGATGGTGATGGTGATGGTGATGACGATGTGGTGATGGTGATGTGGTGGTGATGATGTGATGGTGATGGTGATGACGATGTGGTGGTGGTGATGATGTGATGGTGATGACGATGTGGTGGTGGTGATGATGTGATGGTGATGATAGTGGTGATGTTGATGGTGATGATGTTAATGATGAGATGTTCCTGACATTGAGAGTTGCCTGGTGTTCGTGGTTGTTGTTGATGGATCGTACCAGGTTTGGGAGAGAGTGTGATGCTGTGGGATTTGGGACGAGGCCGACACCCTGCATAACTCTAATTAGGTCTTGTGGGAGTCATAGTGTTCTAGCTGGAGAAGTGAGAGAGCGATGATTTAGGCTCCTCAGATCATATTCACTTTTCGAGGGTGTCCAGAGGGATGGAGATAGAGATGAAGATGGATTAAGATTTAGATTGGGATCGACTATTTGGACTTTTTGAACAAAGAAATTGTACTAAACTGTCGGGGACATCAGGACACTGAAGGGTTAGTAAAGATGTAGAGTTAGACATTACAGCTCTAAAATGACACACACACACACACACACACACACACACACACACACACACACACACACACACACACACATTATGCTGATGTTAAGTAAAATATGAAGGACACTTGAAGGTTCCCCCCAGTGACATGTGATGGTACATTTTTAGAGCTTGAGTACTTTTTTCTAAAATGTTCTCTCTGGTTCCTCAGGGATTTTTTGATGTTTAAAGGTTGTAGCTTTCTAGAGGAACTCCAGTGTTTCTGAAAGGGAATGAGGAATGAGAGGAAGAAATGTAAGACTATATCCGCTTAGCCCTAGAGCATTCTTTGGTTTGACCCTCTAAGAGGAAACTTTAGAAGTTTTATCTAATACCTGATAGCAGAATGACCCGAGTAAAACCAATCATCAGATGCTAAGAGCTATCTCAAGCCTCTGAGTAAGCTAATCCTACTACTATTGATAATAATAATCATAATAATCATCATCATCATCATCATCATAATCATAATAATAATAAAAGCTGCAAGCAGCAGTTTTGGAGGCCAAGCACTCGGACGCAACAAGCTTAACACTCACTGATCTCTAACCAATCACAGCGAATCAGATGATTGGAGAGTGATCAGTAGTTTCACTCATGATGTGTATGTTGTGATCAGGGACAGTGGGATGATGAATAAAATCAGCATGGTGGTGAGATGATGTGATTCTTATCTGGTGGAGATTGGACACAGTTTGGAGGAGGAGCAGTAATAGGAGTTAGATGTGAACATTTAGCATGTTATTGCAGCATTAGACCAGTAGGTGGCGTTAGGAATTCAGTTCAGTTTTATTTGTGTAGCTCTTTTAATGACATTTTCTCAAAACAAATTTACAGACAAATAGGTTCTAAAAGTTGTTTTAATGAATGTAGAAGATTATTGTCTATATGTTTGTTCTGGTGACTGTGGTGAAGACATGAAATTTCATGAGACAGAAACCTTGAGGACGTCAGATTTGTTTGCCTTTTACAGAACAAAACATTTAGAGGATTCAAAATTCTTTGGATACATTTTGTGAAGATGAAGATACACATTAGTTGAAGTTTGGATGAAATTTATGACATAAGTGTACTTCCTAACAAGGCCCAAATGTGACTTGTTCCTCAGACCCTCCAAAATCAGTTTTACCACACAGTTCTACTGGCTGCTGGAGATACATGAACCAGAAGAAGAAACAATCAAAAAACGATTGGCTTCCAACCTTCAGTACTTCCAACCCCATTATAATAATAGTAGAAGCAGTAAACATCTCAAAATAAATGTGTACAATTTCAGACACTTTAAACCTGTCGTATCTGATGGGTGGATGGTTTGGTGGAACGTGGAACATTTTTTCTTTTTCTGATTGATGGCTTGAGTAAAACTGTCAAACTGGAGGAGAACTTTCTGCCTGGCGGTGAAGAGCGAGTCACGAATCCCAACCCAGAGCTCAAAGCTTCCACATTATATTCACTTAAAGAAAATGAAGAGAAGGAGAAGAGAAAAGAGAAACGTGCTGTAAGAGAAGAGCATAACTGACCTCCATACGTCTTTCATTCTTTTACTGAAAGACGAGTTTAACCTACACAACATTTAAACACACACACACACACACACACACACACTGTGACGAGGCGGATCTCAAGCAGCTTTGATGTGGAGATGAGCTTCGGGTTTCTTTTTTTCTCCTTTCCCATTTGAGTGAGAGAGAGAGAGAGAGAGAGAGAGAGAGAGAAGTAGGAACATGCAAGGAAGTAAAAAAAGAGAAGGAAATGTGGAGGGAGGGCTGAGAAACTCAGAACTGGGAGTGAGTGACAGAGAGAGAGAGAAAGAGGGAGAGAGAGAGTAGGGGGAGGAAAAGAGAGAGAGAGAGAGATGGGCAAGGAGAAATTGAGATTGGGAGAAAGAGAGAGAAAGAGAGAGAGATGAAAAGAGAGACAGACAGGAGGTCAGACACACTTTGTCCGCAGTAAATATTCTCTCAGTCTCTCGGCCTGATGTGAATACTGAAAAGGCCAAAACTTTTGCCTGCTGATGCAGAAACTGTGGGATTTATCCTCAGAGTCGCTCAAGCAGCAGGCTGAGAAGGTCAGTCCAGAGTCAGTGACAGATTCCAGATCTTCCTGGGGTAACTCCAAATCTTCCCAAGCAAGCCGAATCTCTGGTGGGTCCTGCTTCTGCTCTGGGGTCCAGTGAGCAACTCGACTTGGGCAGGTTCTTATTAGGTGCCCAAGCACTAGTTCCTTTCTCCTTCTCATGATTATCACAAGCAGCATTGCAAAAGGACCTCCACTGCTCATCAGCTGCAAATATAATGACCTTCTACTCACTCACACTATCCACATCTTGTGGCTGTAGATGAGGATAGATATAAAGATTACCTGGTGAAGAGAGAACATTTTCTTCTTCTGGGCTTCATTACCAGAGACCAGTACAGGTGTAATAATGCTGCTGTGGATCTGATCTGCTTCAAATTCAAATTGTATTTGTCACATACACATTCATACAGAGTGACGTAGTGAAATGCTTTTTTGACTGTCGGACTTGTAAACCTGAAATTAATTACAATATAAAGATAAAAATGTAAAGAAAAAAATTATGTAAAAAATCAATAAAATAAAGTATAAAAGTGTATTAAAAGATACTATAAAGATTGAAAAGGTTATGATTAATATATATATATATATATATATATATATATATATATATATATATATATATATATATATATACACACACACAATGTAGTAAAAAAAATATACACGTACCTGAATTAAACAGGGGGATGGATGTGTGATAGTGATGTGTGATTTGAATACTACCTGCAATGCGTACTTTTTTCTTCTCTTATTGTATTTATACATTGTACTGTGTATACTGTATATTCTAGTATGGGTATATTCTTTATATATATATTTGCATTTATTTGTATTTCTTTCCTTTCCTTTGAAATTTCCCCACTGTGGGACGAGTCAAGGTATAACTTATTTATCTTATCTTAGATTTAGACAGAAGTACAGATTAAAGTGCCCCCATGTGGTTGTGATTGTCATTAAAGTGTCCATGTGCTGGTATAAACATGTAAAAGTGAAAAGGTATAAAGTGACAAGTAATGCAAATAATTGTAAATAATAGGAAGTGAGACGGAGGGAGAAGTCAAAATCAAATCATATTTTATTTGTCACATACACACACATACAGGGTAGGACATGCAGTGAAATGCTTATTACGACGGTCCGGCATGAGGAAAGGGGATGGGGAGAAAAATAATACAAAGAAAAAGATGACTGATAAATAAAGTATAAAAACTATATAAAAAAAAATAAAAGAATATATAAAGATATATATATGTATATGAAAGAAAAGGATGTATATACAAAGAAAAAAATTCTTATGGCAGTAAACAGTGAAACAGTCAACAATAGACAATTTAAGGTGGTTTTAGATTGTCCATAAAGTGTCCGTGTGCGGTATGATGTGGTGTAAAGTGTCCGTGTGCGGTATGATGTGGTGTAAAGTGTCCATAAAGTGTCCGTGTGCGGTATGATTTGGTGTAAAGTGTCCATAAAGTGTCCGTGTGCGGTATGATGTGGTGTAAAGTGTCCATAAAGTGTCCGTGTGCGGTATGATGTGGTGTAAAGTGTCCGTGTGCGGTATGATGTGGTGTAAAGTGTCCATAAAGTGTCCGTGTGCGGTATGATTTGGTGTAAAGTGTCCATAAAGTGTCCATGTGCGATATGATGTGGTGTAAAGTGTCCATAAAGTGTCCGTGTGCGGTATGATGTGGTGTAAAGTGTCCGTGTGCGGTATGATGTGGTGTAAAGTGTCCATAAAGTGTCCGTGTGCGGTATGATTTGGTGTAAAGTGTCCATAAAGTGTCCGTGTGCGGTATGCTATGGTATAAAGTGTCCGTGTGCGGTATGATGTGGTGTAAAGTGTCCATAAAGTGTCCGTGTGCGGTATGATGTGGTGTAAAGTGTCCATAAAGTGTCCATGTGCTGTATGATGTGGTGTAAAGTGTCCATAAAGTGTCCGTGTGCGGTATGATGTGGTGTAAAGTGTCCGTGTGCGGTATGATGTTGTGTAAAGTGTCCATAAAGTGTCCGTGTGCGTTATGGTGTGGTGTAAAGTGTCCGTGTGCGCTATGGTGTGGTGTAAAGTGTCCGTGTGCGGTATGATGTGGTGTAAAGTGTCCGTGTGCGGTATGATGTTGTGTAAAGTGTCCATAAAGTGTCCATGTGCGGTATGATGTGGTGTAAAGTGTCCATAAAGTGTCCGTGTGCGGTATGATTTGGTGTAAAGTGTCCATAAAGTGTCCATGTGCGTTATGATGTGGTGTAAAGTGTCCATAAAGTGTCCGTGTCGGTATGATGTGGTGTAAAGTGTCCGTGTGCGGTATGATGTTGTGTAAAGTGTCCATAAAGTGTCCGTGTGCGGTATGATGTGGTGTAAAGTGTCCATAAAGTGTCCGTGTGCGGTATGGTGTGGTGTAAAGTGTCCATAAAGTGTCCGTGTGCGGTATGGTGTGGTGTAAAGTGTCCATAAAGTGTCCGTGTGCGGTATGGTGTGGTGTAAAGTGTCCGTGTGCGGTATGGTGTGGTGTAAAGTGTCCGTGTGCAGTATGGTGTGGTGTAAAGTGTCCGTGTGCGGTATGATGTGGTGTAAAGTGTCCATGTGCGGTATGATGTGGTGTAAAGTGTCCATAAAGTGTCCATGTGCGGTATGATGTGGTGTAAAGTGTCCATAAAGTGCCTGTGTGCGGTATGATGTGGTGTAAAGTGTCCGTGTGCGGTATGATGTGGTGTAAAGTGTCCATAAAGTGTCCGTGTGCGGTATGATGTGGTGTAAAGTGTCCATAAAGTGTCCATGTGCGGTATGGTGTGGTGTAAAGTGTCCATAAAGTGTCCGTGTGCGGTATGGTGTGGTGTAAAGTGTCCGTGTGCGGTATGGTGTGGTGTAAAGTGTCTGTTTGCGGTATGGTGTGGTATAAAATTTAAAGTGCACTGTGCTGTGCGAGTCCAGAGTTTAAAGTGTCGTGGTGCGAAAGGTGAGATATGTACCGAGAAGAAGTGTGATGATGGAGAGAATGCCAGTTTTTAGATCCTGGGTGTTTCCTGGTTTAAACTCCGATTGGCCTGCGGGAAGAAGCTCCTCCTCGTTCTCTCTGTCTTTCAGGGAGCAGAAGCGTTTCCCTGAACGCAACAAAGAAAAGAGTCCATTGTTGGATGGCTGAGGTCCTTCATAATCTTTCTGGCTCTGGTCCTGTACTGCGTGCTGTAGATGTCCTGCAGGTCAGGGAGCTCGGTGTGGATGGTGTGTTCAGCTGAACGCACCACCCTCTGGAGGGCTCGTCTGTCCTGCATGGTGCTGTTCCCGAACCAGGAAGTGATGCTACCCGTCAGAACGCTCTCAATGGTACAAGTGTAAAAAGTCTTTAGCACCTGAGAGGGTAGTTTAAAGTCACTTAAGCGTCTCAGGTGGTACAGACGCTGCCAGGCCTTCTTCACCAGGGTGTTGGTGTGACAGGACCAAGACAGGTCCAGTGTGATGTGAACACCAAGGTACCGGAAACTGTCCACTCCACTGGGGTCCCGTTGATGTTTAACGGTTGGTATGACTGCTCCTGCTTCGTACTGAAGTCCACTATCAACTCCTTAGTCTTGCTGACCTTCAGGAGAAGGTTGTTCTCCTTGCACCATCTCTCCAGGTTTTTAACCTCCTGTAGGTAGGCTGTCTCGTCGTTGTTGGAGATCAGGCCCACCACAACAGTGTCGTCAGCAAACTTGATGATGGTGGTGGAGTTGGAAGTGGCCACACAGTCATGTGTGTACAGTGAGTACAGGTACTAGTTACTGGGTGTCTCCTGGTTTAAACTCTGAATGGCCTGCAGGAAGAAGCTCCTCTTTATTCTCTCTGTGTTTGCTTTTAAAGACCGGAGTAACATTTAAAGAGTCCATTGTTGGGACGGCTGAGGTCCTTTACAAGCTTCCTGTAGATGTCCTGCAGGTCAGAGAGCTCGGTGCGGACGTTCAGCTGACCGCACCACCCTCGTCTGTCCTGCATGGTGCTGTTCCCAAACCAGGAAGTGATGCTACCCGTCAGGATGCTCTCAATGGTGCAGGTGGAGAAAGTCTTTAGCAACTTAGAGGGTAGTTTAAAGTCCCTCAGATGGTACAGACGCTGCCGGGCTTCTTCACCATGGTGTTGATGTGACAGGACCGACAGGTTTTGTGTGATGTGAGGGTGGGTTAGATGTGTTTGTCCACCCGTACGGCTTGTGGTCTGTCTGTCAGGAAGTTGGAGATCCACTGACACAGTGGTGGGTTGAGTTCCAGGACCTCCAACTTAGAGGTGAGCGTGAAGGGAATTATAGTGTTGAGTCCACAAACAGCATTTTTGCATAATTCCCTTTCCTGTAGTCCAGATGGCTCATCCTTGTGTGGAGAAGATGAGCAATGGCGTCCTCAGTAGAGCGGTCCTGGTGGTACGCAAACTGGATCTAGTGGATCCAGTGTGTCTGGTAGTGTCGCAGTGATGAGGTCTCTGACCCGTCTTTCAAAGCACTTCATCACTACTGAGGTCAAGGCTACAGAGCGGTAGTCGTTGAGGTAGGTGGCCTGGGGTTTCTTTGAGACAGGAACAATGGTGGACTGTTTGAACAACTCAGTGAACAATGGTGCTAGTTGGTTAGCACCGGCTTTCAGAACCCGACCTGTGAATGCCATCTGGTCCTGCTGCCTTCCTGGTATTCACTCTCCTGAATGCCCTCCTCACAGTCATGCTCTGAGATGGTGAACGTGTTTCCATCTCCAGCTCTCTAAGAATGCATTCTGTTTGTGCTGCTAGCACAGTTAGCTGCAGCCTCGAAGCGAACATAAAAGGTGTTTAACTCATCTGCCAGAGAGGTGTCTGCATTCTTCTGGAAGATGGTGTTTTATAGTCTGTGATGGTTCTCAGTCCCTGCCACAGGCTCCCAGAGCCACCATGTTAAAACTGACTCTGACTGACTGAGGCAGCGGAGCAGGATCTCAGAGCATCGCGGATAGTTTTACCCACGGCTTCTGGATGGGAAACGTTCTGATGGTGGTTTTCTTTAGCATATCATCTACTAGTTTCCTGATGAATCCCACAACCGATTCTGTAAAACATGTTGACGTCATCAAAGCTGCGCCTGAACATGTCCCAGTATGTGTCATCCAAAGTGTCCTGCAGAGCGCCAACCGATTGGTCAGTCCAGCCCGTGACCTCCCTCTGATCTACAGAGTCCCGATGCTGTGTTTGGTTTAGCATTAATGTCTAATGTAATTTCCATATTTCAGTGTCCGTGTCCACTTGAGGTGGAATATAAACGGCACTGACTATGACCAAGCTGAATTCCCGAGGTAGATAGAAGAGGCGACATTTGATGGTCATTAGTTCCAGTGTGTCTAGGAGCATGAAAGAGGAACAATGCTCGCGCTGTTGCACCAGTGGTTGTTCACCATAAGACACACTCCACCCCCCTTGACTTCCCTGACTCTATTGTTCTTTCCATGCGGTAAACCGAGAAAAACTCCGGCTGGATAGCGTGGTTGGTACCGCTGGGTTCAGCCATGTCTCGGTGAAGCAGAGAAGGTTGCAGTCCCGAATGTCCCTCTGGAAGTTAACCTTTGCTCTGAGGTCATCGAGCTTCTTTCCAGAGACTGGACATTGGCTAACAGGATATTAGCTAAGGGAGCGCGGTGTGCCCTCAGCCTGTCCCTGATGCCGGCTTGTTTCCCCTCATGGACGTTGGTAGGGTTCTTCCTCAGGATCTCGCTCAGCCAGCATAGGTCTTGTTTTAAAAATGGCAAAAAGTGACCAGATTGTATACCAATAGATATAAGTGACTCTGTCATATGTAATGATGGCCATCTTATATAAAGAAAATGGTAGATGTGTGAATAAATATGAAAAATCAACATAAACAAACAAAGTGTGATTGGAGCAGTTGTCGACCTCACTGGCGCCATCTTTTCTAATGCGTGTTGGTCAATCCAGCTGCTGTTCATTGCTAGGGTTATGGCCATGAGGACCTCAGTTTCAATGAATGAGGACACACTTGAACACAGTCCATTCATTTGTGTATCTTTTTACTTTGGTACCAGTGCTGTAGGAGTCAAATTAGTCCCTCAAAGAAAGTTCTGCCAGATTTTCCCGAACAACCTGGAAGGCTCTTCTAGATAACCCTAATAATTCTGGCCCCAAATACTGTGCATCACCTCCAACTTGCTACTGGTGATAACCGAAATTCAGGATTCCCAAAAGTATGGCCCCTACATGTGGAACAGCCCTCAGAACAATGCAAGAGACATATTTAAAAAATGTTGTCATATAATTTGAATTATATGTTTTACTTGTATCATATCTGTATTTGATGATAAAATGTTAATTGAGTATAAATAGAGGTCGAGGCACCGCTATTTGTTCACCGGAACAACCGGCTATCTGCAAAAATCCATACCGATAGTTTTTCCGGCTTCCGGTCTGCTGTAATTACAAGAGTGGCCTCTAGAGGCGAATCACTGACACCACGTGCTGTTTGTTTTTACACAAGACTGTGCACTGTACAGAGAGTGCTGTTATATTTATTATTTATTATTGATTAATAATATAATTATATTTATTAATATAATGACAATATTCATATTTATTTCCTTCAGCACATTTATGATTCACTGCTTTTCTTTTTTTTAATACATTTCAGTATCATTTGAAATGGAGGGGGTTGTTTTTTAATTCATAGGTTCTATCCGTTGATTAATTGCTTATCAGTGAGTACGATCTAACCTAGATATCGGTATTAGTAAAATCCTCTTTTTGTAATTATTTTAAGTTCACCCACAAACCACATACATATGCATAAGTAAGTAAAGGCTTTGATAAAAGAATTTTATTTTTAAAGTAATAATGCTCTTTTAATAGGTGAAATATCTGTTGAAATGTGATGCTTATTTGTCTGTATGGTGCAGAACAACAAAATTGATGAACCCGAGGTGTTCAGGAACCAAGAGCAAGCCTGTGTCCAAAAAGTGTTTATTAATAGTATCTGTTACTAACAAAGAATTTATAAGATTTTTTAATATTTTTTTTAAAAGGTCTCAATGTGAAACTGTGAAGAAGACAGAAGTGGAGTGGAGTGGAGTGAGGTGTAGTGGGGTGAAGTGGAGTGAGGTGGAGTGGAGTGAAGTGGAGTGGAGTGAGGTGTAGTGGAGTGGAGTGAAGTGTAGTGTAGTGGAGTGAAGTGGAGTGGAGTGAAGTGGAGTGAGGTATAGTGGAGTGAAGTGGAGTGAGGTGTAGTGGAGTGGAGTGAAGTGGAGTGAGGTGGAGTGAGGTGTAGTGGAGTGAAGTGAAGTGAAGTGGAGTGAGGTGGAGTGCAGTGGAGTGGAGAGGAGTGAAGTGGAGTGGGGTGGATTGGAGTGGAATGGAGTGAGGTGGAGTGGAGTGAAGTGGAGTGAGGTGGAGTGCAGTGGAGTGGAGAGGAATGGAGTAGAGTGAGGTGGAGTGAATGGAGTGAGGTGAAGTGGAGTGGAGTGAAGTGGAGTGAGGTGGAGTGAAGTGGAGTGAGGTGGAGTGGAGTGAGGTGGAGTGGAGTGGAATGGAGTGAGGTGGAATGGAGTGAGGTGAAGTGGAATGGAGTGAGGTGGAGTGGAGTGAAGTGGAGTGAGGTGGAGTGCAGTGGAGTGAAGTGAGGTGGAGTGGAGAGGAGTGGAGTGAGGTGGAGTGGAGTGGAATGGAGTGAGGTGAAGTGGAGTGAGGTGGAGTGAGGTGGAGTGGAGTGGAGTGGTGAGAGGTGGAGTAAAGTGGAGAGAGGTGGAGTGGAGTGGAGTGAAGTGGAGTGGAGTGAGGTGGAGTGGAATGGAGTGAGGTGGAGTGGAGTGGAGAGAGGTGGAGTGGAGAGAGGTGGAGTGGAGTGAAGTGGAGTGGAGTGAGGTGAAGTGGAATTAAGTGGAATGAAGTGGAGAGAGGTGGAGTGGAGTGAGGTGGAGTGCAGTGGAGTGAGGTGGAGTGGAGTGGAGAGAGGTGGAGTGGAGTGGAGAGAGGTGGAGTGGAGTGGAGTGAAGTGGAGTGGAATGGAGTGGAATGGAGTAGAGTGAAGTGGAGTGAAGTAGAGTGGAGTGGAGTGGAGTGGAGATAGGTGGAGTGGAGTAAAGTGAAGTGGAGTGGAGTGGAGTGGAAAGAGGTGGAGTGGAGTGAAGTGGAGTGAAGTGGAGTGAAGTGGAGTGAAGTGGAGTGGAATGGAGTGGAGTGGAGTGAAGTGGAGTGGAGTGGAGAGAGGTGGAGTGGAGTGGAGAGAGGTGGAGTGCAGTGGAGAGAGGTGGAGTGGAGTGAAGTGAAGTGGAATGGAGTGAAGTGGAGTGGAGTGGAGTGGAGTGAAGTGGAGTGAAGTGGAGTGGAGTGGAGAGAGGTGGAGTGGAGTGGAGTGGAGTGAGGGGGAGTGGAGTGAAATGGAGTGAGGTGGAGTGGAGTGGAGTGAGGTGGAGTAGAGTAAGGTGGGGTGGAGTGAGGTGGAGTGGAATGGAGTGAGGTGGAGTGGAGTGGAGAGAGGTTGAGTGAAGTGGAGTGGAGAGAGGTGGAGTGGAGTGAATTGGAGTGGAGTGAGGTGAAGTGGAATAAAGTGGAGTGGAGTGAGGTGGAGTGGAGTGGAGTAAAGTGAAGTGGAGTGGAGTGGAGTGGAGAGAGGTGGAGTGAAGTGGGGTGGAGTGGAGAGAGGTGGGTGGAGTGGAGTGGAGAGAGGTGGAGTGCAGTGGAGTGGAGTGAAGTGAAGTGAAGTGAAATGGAGTGAAGTGAAGTGGGGTGGAGTGAACTGGAGTGAAGTGAAGTGGAGTGGAGTGGAGAGAGGTGGAGTGCAGTGGAGTGGAGTGAAGTGAAGTGAAGTGAAATGGAGTGAAGTGAAGTGGGGTGGAGTGAACTGGAGTGAAGTGAAGTGGAGTGGAGTGAAGTGAAGTGGAGTGGAGTGGAGTGGAGAGAGGTGGAGTGGAGAGAGGTGGAGTGGAGTGAAGTGAAGTGAAGTGGAGTGGAATGGAGTGGAGTGGAGTGAAGTGGAGTGGAGTGGAGAGAGGTGGAGTGGAGTGGAGTGAAGTGAAGTGGAGTGAGGTGGAGTGGAGTGGAGAGAGGTGGAGTGGAATGGAGTGGAGTGAAGTGGAGTGGAGTGAAGAGAGGTGGAGTGGAGTGGAGTGAAGTGGAGTGAGGTGGAGTGGAGTGGAGAGAAGTGGAGTGGAGTGGAGTGGAGAGAAGTGGAGTGGAGTGGAGTGGAGTGGAATGGAATGGAGTGAAGTGGAGTGGAATGGAGTGGAGACAGGTGGAGTGAAGTGGAGTGAAGTGGAGTGGAGTGGAGTGGAGTGGAGTGGAGACAGGTGGAGTGGAGTGGAGTGAAGTGGATTGGAGTGAAGTGGAGTGGAGACAGGTGGAGTGGAGTGGAGTGAAGTGGATTGGAGTGAAGTGGAGTGGAGACAGGTGGAGTGGAGTGGAGTGGAGTGAGGTGGGGTGGGGTGGAGTGGAGTGAAGTGGAGTGGAATGAGGTGGGGTGGAGTGGAGTGAGGTGGAGTGGAGTGAAGTGGAGTGGAGTGGAGTGGAGTGGAGTGAAGTGGAGTGGAGTGGGGAGTGGAGTGAGTGGAGTGAGGTGGAGTGGAGTGAAGTGGAGTGGAGTGAGGTGTAGTGGAGTGGAGTGAGGTGGAGTGGAGTGGAGAGAGGTGGAGTGGAGAGAGGTGGAGTGAAGTGGAGTGAAGTGGAGTGAGGTATAGTGGAGTGAAGTGGAGTGAGGTGTAGTGGAGTGGAGTGAAGTGGAGTGAGGTGTAGTGGGGTGTAGTGGAGTGGAGTGGAGTGGAGTGAAGTGAAGTGGAGTGAGGTGGAGTGCAGTGGAGTGGAGAGGAGTGAAGTGGAGTGGGGTGGATTGGAGTGGAATGGAGTGAGGTGGAGTGGAGTGAAGTGGAGTGAGGTGGAGTGCAGTGGAGTGGAGAGGAATGGAGTAGAGTGAGGTGGAGTGAATGGAGTGAGGTGAAGTGGAGTGGAGTGAAGTGGAGTGAGGTGGAGTGAAGTGGAGTGGAGTGAAGTGGAGTGAAGTGGAATGGAGTGAGGTGGAATGGAGTGAGGTGAAGTGGAATGGAGTGAAGTGGAGTGAGGTGGAGTGCAGTGGAGTGAAGTGAGGTGGAGTGGAGAGGAGTGGAGTGAGGTGGAGTGGAGTGGAATGGAATGGAGTGAGGTGAAGTGGAGTGGAGTGAGGTGGAGTGGAGTGGAGTGGTGAGAGGTGGAGTAAAGTGGAGAGAGGTGGAGTGGAGTGGAGTGAAGTGGAGTGGAGTGAGGTGGAGTGGAATGGAGTGGAGTGGAGTGAAGTGGAGTGAGGTATAGTGGAGTGGAGTGGAGAGAGGTGGAGTGGAGTGGAGTGGAGTGAAGTGGAGTGGAATGGAGTAGAGTGAAGTGGAGTGAAGTGGAGTGGAGTGGAGTGGAGTGGAGATAGGTGGAGTGGAGTAAAGTGAAGTGGAGTGGAGTGGAGTGGAGTGGAGTGGAGAGAGGTGGAGTGGAGTGGAGTGGAGAGAGGTGGAGTGGAGTGGAGTGAAGTGGAGTGGAGTGGAGTGAAGTGGAGTGGAATGGAGTGGAGTGGAGTGAAGTGGAGTGGAGAGAGGTGGAGTGGAGTGGAGAGAGGTGGAGTGCAGTGGAGAGAGGTGGAGTGGAGTTAAGTGAAGTGGAATGGAGTGAAGTGGAGTGGAGTGAAGTGGAGTGAAGTGGAGTGGAGAGAGGTGGAGTGGAGTGGAGTGGAGTGGAGTGAGGGGGAGTGGAGTGAAATGGAGTGAGGTGGAGTGGAGTGGAGTGAGGTGGAGTAGAGTAAGGTGGGGTGGAGTGAGGTGGAGTGGAGTGGAGAGAGGTTGAGTGAAGTGGAGTGGAGAGAGGTGGAGTGGAGTGAATTGGAGTGGAGTGAGGTGAAGTGGAATAAAGTGGAGTGGAGTGGAGTGGAGAGAGGTGGAGTGGAGTGGAGTGGAGTGGAGTGAGGTGGAGTGGAGTGGAGTGAGGTGGAGTGGAGTGGAGAGAGGTGGAGTGGAGTGGAGTGGAGTGAAGTGGAGTGGAATGGAGTGAAGTGGAGTGGAATGGAGTAGAGTGAAGTGGAGTGGAGTGGAGTGAAGAGAGGTGGAGTGGAGTGAAGTGGAGTGGAGTGGAGTGAGGTGGAGTGGAGTGGAGTGAAGTGAAGTGGAGTGGAGTGAAGTGGAGTGGAGTGGAGTGAGGTGGAGTGGAGTGGAGTGAAGTGAAGTGGAGTGGAGTGGAGTGGAGAGAGGTGGAGTGAAGTGGGGTGGAGTGGAGAGAGGTGGGTGGAGTGGAGTGGAGAAAGGTGGAGTGCAGTGGAGTGAAGTGAAGTGAAATGGAGTGAAGTGAAATGGAGTGAAGTGGAGTGAAGTGAAGTGGAGTGGAGTGAAGTGAAGTGGAGTGGAGACAGGTGGAGTGGAGTGGAGTGAAGTGGATTGGAGTGAAGTGGAGTGGAGTGGAGTGGAGTGGAGTGGAGTGAGGTGGGGTGGTGGAGTGGAGTGAAGTGGAGTGGAATGAGGTGAGGTGGGGTGGAGTGGAGTGAGGTGGAGTGGAGTGGAGTGGAGTGGAGTGGAGTGAAGTGGAGTGGAGTGGAGTGGAGTGGAGTGAAGTGGAGTGGAGTTCCTGACCACTGATTGATCGACTTGAAATCCTAATGTTTTTTTTGGTTCTTGTTCCTGAAGTGTTGTTTTTGCTGGTTATTGATCTGTGTGACTTTGTTATGGGACCCTCGAGGCAAAAACATCAGACTCCTAATATGGCCGTAACCGTGGAGCTCATATCTCTGCTCAGATATTCCTCATGGTAATGCAGAGATGATTTCTCAGACAGAAGCTTCTGATTTTCTTGGAGCTCTGCAGAAGTAAACAGTAAAAATGCAAATTTGGAAACTTATTTTTTTTGCTTTGAGCCATCAGGCACCAAAACAAATCGTACTTATTGATTTTTGTATTTTTTACCCCCGAAGAATAAAATCTATATTTTGCACTCCGGTTTCAGTTTGTTGCCGTGGGTAACGCAGGGCAGGAAGTAATTGACTCTCATCTGTCACGCTTGAAGAGCATGAAAAGAAGAGAAGAGCCGAGAGACTGAGATAGCGGTAGACTAAGCACATTAGTAAGTACAAGAGTAAAACTGACATTTCACTGAAAAAGAAATCGTCCACCGTGTTCCAGCAATACCACGTGTATTCCAGATGTTCTGGTGTCTTATGTTCTTCTGCGGTTTCTTCCTCTTGAGGTGTGCAGCTAATGCTAATGATATTAACAAGCAATGGAAATCAATCGTGCAGAGGTGTTGATGGAAGCCGATGTCCGGGACTTGATTCCTTCTCGTTCCCCGTGGTTTCTCAGCAGACATTGCAGGGTTTCCTCCTGCTCTTTTCTTTTTCTGGTTTAATTCCAAGATTCTTAAGGAATTCATTACAGAATTATATTTTCATTACCCATGTTTCATCATCTGTTTTTCTAACGGACTCATTAAACCTGACTTTCAGACGGATTCCATCAGATTGAAGCTTCAATTATTTATTATCGTTTTCGTGTCTAATGATCGACTGACGCTTCGATTTCTTTATTCCCTCTTTAATGACTTTTGATGTGCAGAGCTTCTGAAAACGAGCCTGGAGTCTCAGGAGAGCATTATTGTTTAATAATAAATAAACTCAATACAGCACAAATAAACATTCTCGGAGAATCGTCCAGACCGACACACTGAAGCCTGATCCATGAAACAGCACTTTATGAGGAACATCACAGCAATGCTGGATAGATTGTACACCATGTTCCAGTTCTTTGAGGTTCCTTGCTACGTCATCCAGTTCCTGCAGCACTGACATGCTATTAAGCTCCTGTTCCACTGCATCCTGAAGGTGATTCCACCGGAATTTGATCTGGTGACTCAGAAAGCCACTAAAGATCACTGATCTCATCAGTGTGTTCAGGAAACCAGTTTGAGACACGTTTAAGTCAAGTCAAGTCAAGTCAGGTTTATTTGTATAGCGCTTTTCACAACAGACATTGTCTCAAAGCAGCTTTACACAAATCAACAGTGATGGTGAATGGTGTGAATTTGTCCCTGATGAGCAGCCGTGGCGACTGTGGCAAGGAAAAACTCCCTTAGATGTTATGAGGAAGAAACCTTGAGAGGAACCAGACTCAAAAGGGAAACCCATCCTCATCTGGGTGACATCAAGAGTGTGATTATAGTCTTTAATCAATAAAGAACACTGGAGAGTGAGAACTAACATGAGCACTGGAGTATAAGATTATAAGTGATGTTCTTTCTGCAGTCTTATACAGTCTATATGGTTAGTAGCTCCTAGTTTTATGAGCTCAGCATTTGTGATCACCACAGATCCAGCATCAGCTTCTCCAAGCCAGAGCCTTTAAACACTCCAGGAGGTCCAATGTCAAACTCCACACATGTAGCGGGATCCAAATGGCACTGGTACGTCTCTAGATGGTTCGGGATGTTTGTGAGTTCGGCATCTACTTCTTCAAAGGTCCGTAATCATCATGAGGTGGGAGGTGACTGAAGCTGGCCAAACCTCAGGGTGTCTCGGGATGGGGAGAGAAAGAGAAGCAGTGGAGAGGAATTAGCGTAGCTGCTGTTCATGATATTAACAGCACAAGTTGATAATGTGCATGTGATCAGATGTTCTGGAGCACAAGGTTATGATGTGATGTGTGTTATGTGTAGGCTTTGCTAAAAAGATATGTTTTTAATCTACACTTAAACTGGGTGAGTGTGTCTGAGCCCCGAACACTGTCAGGAAGACTGTTCCAGAGTTTAGGAGCTAAATGTGAAAATGATCTCCCACCTTTAGTGGACTTTGCTATTCTAGGAACTACTAGAAGCCCAGAGTTTTGAGATCTCAGGGAGCGTGGCGGATTGTAGCGTGTTAAAAGACTGGATAGATATATGGGAGCCAAACCATTTAGTGCTTTATAAGTGAGAAGTAATAGTTTGTAGTCTATTTGAAACTTAACAGGAAGCCAGTGTAGGGACGATAAGATCGGGGTTATGTGATCATATTTTCTTGACCTTGTAAGAACTCTGGCTGCTGCATTCTGGACTAACTGAAGCTTGTTTATTAATGATGCAGGACATCCACCTAGTAACGCATTACAGTAGTCTATTCTGGAGGTCATGAACGCATGGACGAGCTTCTCTGCATCGGATATGGACAACATATTTCTTAGCTTAGAAATATTTCTAAGGTGAAAGAAGCTGTTTTTGTAACTTGATTGATATGATTTTTGAAAGACAAGTCGCTGTCTAAAATAACACCCAGGTCTTTTACTGTTGAACTAGTGGTTACAGAGCATCCGTCTAAATGCAGGTTGAGATGCTGGAGCTTCTGTATACTAGTTTTTGGTCCGATGAGCAAAATCTCAGTCTTATCGGAATTTAAAAGTAGAAAGTTATGGGTCATCCAATCTCTTATTTCCTTAACACACTCAGTTATCCGGGTTAATTGAGCTGTATCGCCTGGTTTAGATGAAATATATAGCTGAGTATCATCAGCATAACAATGGAAGCTAATTCCATGCCTTCTAATAATATTTCCTAACGGAAGCATGTATATTGTGAACAGCAGGGGTCCTAGAACTGAACCTTGCGGCACACCATAATTTACTTGCATTAGCCTGGATAGCTCTCCATTTAAATCTACGAAATGGTAACGATCGGACAGGTAGGATTTAAACCATCTTAATGCCTGTCCCTGAATGCCGATGTAATTTTGTAATCGATCTAGGAGGAGATCATGGTCTATAGTGTCGAATGCAGCACTAAGATCTAGTAAAACCAACAGCGAGATGAAGCCTTGGTCTGAAGCTAAAAACAGGTCATTAGTGATTTTAACTAGGGCAGTTTCTGTGCTATGATGGGGCCTAAAACCTGACTGAAATTCTTCAAAGATATTGTTCTCTTGCAGGTAGGAACAGAACTGGGCAGCGACAATCTTTTCTAAAATCTTAGACATAAATGGGAGATTTGAAATGGGTCTGTAATTTGATAACGTGTTTGGATCCAGATGAGGTTTTTTAATGAGGGGCTTAATAACTGCTAACTTGAGGGATTTAGGGACGTGACCTAAAGAAAGTGAGGAGTTAATAATATTTAGAAGAGGTTCACCAGTTGTATATAACACTTCCTTTCAGTAATTTAGTAGGAATTGGATCTAACTGACATGTTGTCGATTTAGCTTTGGCAATAACATTATACAGCTCTTCCTGTCCTGTACATGTAAAACAGTGGAGTTGTGGAGTTGAAGGTAACACTGTCTCAGGAGATGGTGTCAGAGGTTGAACTGCCACAATAGTTTTTCTAATGTTATCTATTTTTTCAGTGAAGAAAATTATAAAGTCCTCACTACTAAACTGTGATGGAACACAATTTTCAGAGCCCTGATTTGTAGTTAGTTTAGCTACTGTACTGAAAAGGAACCTGGGATTGTGTTTGTTATTTTCTATAAGTTTGCTCAGATGTTCAGCTCTAGCAGCTTTTAGCTCCTGTCTGTAGCTGAGCATACTGTCTTTATACGCGATTCTAAATACCTCCAATTTAGTTTTCCTCCATTTTCTCTCCAGATTACGTGCTGTTCTCTTGAGGGCATGCGTATGACTATTATACCAAGGTGCAGGTGCTTGTTCTCGAACCTTTTTTAACCGGATGGGGGCAACGGTGTCTATTGTGCTAGTGAGGATAAGGTCTATGTTGTTAGTTATCTCATCAAGATTAT
>JBCEWE010000713.1:32500-55000 GCA_039877035.1 Silurus lanzhouensis | reverse complement strand
CATTCTGGACTAACTGAAGCTTATTTCTGCACTTACTCGCACACCCAGACAGTAAAGCGTTACAGTAGTCCAATCTAGAAGTAACAAAAGCATGAACTAGTTTTTCTGCATCCTGTAACGACATCATATTTCTAATTTTAGCAATATTTCTAAGGTGAAAGAAGGAGATCCTGGTGATATTATTCACGTGAGACTCAAAGGAAAGACTCGGGTCAATAATCACACCGAGGTCTTTGACAGCCGTACATGCTGAAACAGAAACACCATCCAGAGATGCTACGTAATCAGAAAGTTTACTTCTAGCTGCATGTGGTCCTAGTAAAAGTACTTCCGTCTTATCTGAGTTGAGCAGAAGAAAGTTATTAAGCATCCACTGTCTAATGTCCTTTACACACTTCTCAACACTGTTTAGCTGATCTCTCTCATCTGGCTTTGCTGAAATATACAGCTGTGTGTCATCAGCATAGCAATGGAAGCGAATCCCATGTTTATGAATGATTTCACCAAGAGGCAGCATATATAAAGAGAAAAGCAGTGGGCCTAAGACAGATCCTTGAGGAACACCAAACTTTACCTCATAGAGTGTGGAGAACTCACCATTTACATCCACAAACTGATAGCGATCAGTCAAATAAGACCTGAGCCAAGAGAGAGCTGTTCCCTTTATTCCTACAACGTTCTCCAGTCTAGCAAGCAGTATAGTGTGATCAATGGTGTCAAAAGCTGCACTGAGGTCGAGCAAAACAAGTAAGGAGACAAAACCCTGATCAGAGGCCAATAACAGGTCATTTACCACCTTAACTAGCGCCGTCTCTGTGCTATGATGAGGCCGAAATCCTGACTGATACACTTCAAAAATGTTATTCATAAGTAGATGTGAGCAGAACTGCTGTGCTACAACCTTTTCTAAAATTTTGGATATAAAGGGGAGATTTGATATCGGTCTGTAGTTGGACAACTGACATGGGTGAAGGTCAGGTTTCTTAATAAGGGGGTGGATAACTGCCAGTTTGAAGGATTTAGGTACATAACCAGTGCTAATGGAAGAGTTAATTATTTTTAAAACTGGTTTGATTACCTCTGGAGTTATCTGTTTAAAGAAACTAGTAGGCAGGGGATCGAGAATGCAGGTTGATGGTTTTGAAGTGGACTTTATGGAATTGACAAGTAGGCAGTGAACCCCAGAGGTGTGGCAGTAGTGTGTTATTTTCCTGAGTGGAGTGTATTGGAGTGTATTGGAGTGTATGAGAGTGTATTGGAGTGTATTAGAGTGTATTAGAGTGTATTGGAGTGTATTAGAGTGTATGAGAGTGTATTGGAGTGTATTAGAGTGTATTGGAGTGTATTGGAGTGTATGAGAGTGTATTGGAGTGTATTAGAGTGTATTGGAGTGTATTGGAGTGTATGAGAGTGTATTGGAGTGTATTAGAGTGTATTAGAGTGTATTGGAGTGTATTGGAGTGTATGAGAGTGTATTGGAGTGTATTAGAGTGTATTAGAGTGTATTGGAGTGTATTGGAGTGTATGAGAGTGTATTGGAGTGTATTAGAGTGTATTAGAGTGTATTGGAGTGTATTGGAGTGTATTAGAGTGTATTAGAGTGTATTGGAGTGTATTGGAGTGTATGAGAGTGTATTGGAGTGTATTAGAGTGTATTAGAGTGTATTGGAGTGTATTAGAGTGTATGAGAGTGTATTGGAGTGTATTAGAGTGTATTGGAGTGTATTGGAGTGTATGAGAGTGTATTGGAGTGTATTAGAGTGTATTAGAGTGTATTGGAGTGTATGAGAGTGTATTGGAGTGTATTAGAGTGTATGAGAGTGTATTGGAGTGTATTAGAGTGTATTGGAGTGTATTGGAGTGTATGAGAGTGTATTGGAGTGTATTAGAGTGTATTAGAGTGTATTGGAGTGTATTAGAGTGTATGAGAGTGTATTGGAGTGTATTAGAGTGTATTGGAGTGTATTGGAGTGTATGAGAGTGTATTGGAGTGTATTAGAGTGTATGAGAGTGTATTGGAGTGTATTAGAGTGTATGAGAGTGTATTGGAGTGTATTAGAGTGTATTGGAGTGTATTGGAGTGTATGAGAGTGTATTGGAGTGTATTAGAGTGTATTAGAGTGTATTGGAGTGTATTAGAGTGTATGAGAGTGTATTGGAGTGTATTAGAGTGTATTGGAGTGTATTAGAGTGTATGAGAGTGTATTGGAGTGTATTGGAGTGTATGAGAGTGTATTGGAGTGTATTGGAGTGTATTAGAGTGTATTGGAGTGTATTAGAGTGTATGAGAGTGTATTGGAGTGTATTGGAGTGTATTAGAGTGTATTGGAGTGTATTAGAGTGTATGAGAGTGTATTGGAGTGTGTTGGAGTGTATTGGAGTGTATTAGAGTGTATTGGAGTGTATTGGAGTGTATTGGAGTGTATTAGAGTGTATTGGAGTGTATTGGAGTGTGTTGGAGTGTATTGGAGTGTATTAGAGTGTATGAGAGTGTATTGGAGTGTATTGGAGTGTATTAGAGTGTATTGGAGTGTATTGGAGTGTATTGGAGTGTATTGGAGTGTATTAGAGTGTATTGGAGTGTATTGGAGTGTATTAGAGTGTATTGGAGTGTATTGGAGTGTATTAGAGTGTATGAGAATGTATGAGAGTGTATTGGAGTGTGTTGGAGTGTATTGGAGTGTATTAGAGTGTATTAGAGTGTATTGGAGTGTATTGGAGTGTATTGGAGTGTATTAGAGTGTATTGGAGTGTATTGGAGTGTATTGGAGTGTATTAGAGTGTATTGGAGTGTATTGGAGTGTATTGGAGTGTATTGGAGTGTATTGGAGTGTATTAGAGTGTATTGGAGTGTATTGGAGTGTATTAGAGTGTATTGGAGTGTATTGGAGTGTATTAGAGTGTATGAGAATGTATGAGAGTGTGTTGGAGTGTGTTGGAGTGTATTGGAGTGTATTAGAGTGTATTAGAGTGTATTGGAGTGTATTGGAGTGTATTGGAGTGTATTAGAGTGTATTAGAGTGTATTGGAGTGTATTGGAGTGTATTGGAGTGTATTAGAGTGTATTGGAGTGTATTGGAGTGTATTGGAGTGTATTGGAGTGTATTAGAGTGTATTGGAGTGTATTGGAGTGTATTGGAGTGTATTAGAGTGTATTGGAGTGTATTGGAGTGTATTAGAGTGTATGAGAATGTATGAGAGTGTATTGGAGTGTGTTGGAGTGTATTGGAGTGTATTAGAGTGTATTAGAGTGTATTGGAGTGTATTGGAGTGTATTGGAGTGTATTGGAGTGTATTAGAGTGTATTAGAGTGTATTGGAGTGTATTGGAGTGTATTAGAGTGTATTGGAGTGTGTTGGAGTGTGTTGGAGTGTATTGGAGTGTATTGGAGTGTATTGGAGTGTATTAGAGTGTATTGGAGTGTATTAGAGTGTATTGGAGTGTATTGGAGTGTATTGGAGTGTATTAGAGTGTATTGGAGTGTGTTGGAGTGTGTTGGAGTGTATTAGAGTGTATTGGAGTGTATTGGAGTGTATTGGAGTGTATTAGAGTGTATTGGAGTGTATTGGAGTGTGTTGGAGTGTATTGGAGTGTATTAGAGTGTATTGGAGTGTATTAGAGTGTATTGGAGTGTATTGGAGTGTATTGGAGTGTATTAGAGTGTATTGGAGTGTATTGGAGTGTATTGGAGTGTATTGGAGTGTGTTGGAGTGTATTAGAGTGTATTGGAGTGTATTGGAGTGTATTGGAGTGTATTAGAGTGTATTGGAGTGTATTGGAGTGTGTTGGAGTGTATTGGAGTGTATTAGAGTGTATTGGAGTGTATTAGAGTGTATTGGAGTGTATTGGAGTGTATTGGAGTGTATTAGAGTGTATTGGAGTGTATTGGAGTGTATTGGAGTGTATTAGAGTGTATTGGAGTGTATTGGAGTGTGTTGGAGTGTATTGGAGTGTATTAGAGTGTATTGGAGTGTATTAGAGTGTATTGGAGTGTATTGGAGTGTATTGGAGTGTATTGGAGTGTATTGGAGTGTATTGGAGTGTGTTGGAGTGTGTTGGAGTGTATTGGAGTGTATTGGAGTGTATTGGAGTGTATTGGAGTGTGTTGGAGTGTATTGGAGTGTATTAGAGTGTATTGGAGTGTATTAGAGTGTATTGGAGTGTATTAGAGTGTATTGGAGTGTATTGGAGTGTATTGGAGTGTGTTGGAGTGTATTAGAGTGTATTGGAGTGTATTGGAGTGTATTGGAGTGTATTGGAGTGTGTTGGAGTGTATTAGAGTGTATTGGAGTGTATTGGAGTGTATTAGAGTGTATTGGAGTGTATTGGAGTGTATTGGAGTGTATTAGAGTGTATTGGAGTGTATTGGAGTGTGTTGGAGTGTATTGGAGTGTATTAGAGTGTATTGGAGTGTATTGGAGTGTATTGGAGTGTATTAGAGTGTATTGGAGTGTATTAGAGTGTATTGGAGTGTATTGGAGTGTGTTGGAGTGTATTGGAGTGTATTAGAGTGTATTGGAGTGTATTGGAGTGTATTGGAGTGTATTAGAGTGTATTGGAGTGTATTGGAGTGTGTTGGAGTGTATTGGAGTGTATTGGAGTGTATTAGAGTGTATTGGAGTGTATTGGAGTGTATTGGAGTGTATTGGAGTGTATTAGAGTGTATTGGAGTGTATTGGAGTGTATTAGAGTGTATTAGAGTGTATTGGAGTGTATTGAAGTGTGAAAGTCACCTACAGAACTCCTGATCCTCAGTGAGTGTGTGAGTGTTTTATTGAAGCTCCTCTGTGACCTTGATGAAACTGGAGATGAAAGTTAGCAGAGTGGCTTTTGTACTTTATTCACCTCTCTGACTGCTTTTCCCTCGAGCTCAACGCCCAAACATCAAAAACTCATAATGCTAGAAAACATCTTTCATTCTCAAAACCATCCCCTGGGGCCACCCCACCCCACCCCACCCCTCTCCACTCGGCCCCACCCCACCCCTCTCCACTCTGCCCCACCCCTGACTTTAATAATAACTCATATCATATTGGATTGTCAGGACAGAGGAGACACATGGATGCGATGCGACAGTCCTGTATTTACTGTGTTTAAAAGTTTAAAAATAGAATGTTAAAGTCAATACAATTATTTTATTTTTATTTTTCCTCAAATGTACAATCAAGAAAAAAAAGCACATTCCTCATAATGTTTCTAGAAGAAGTCCTCAGTTTCAGAGAGATAAAAAGTTGCGGGTAACAAAATAAGCACTTTTTCTGTCCTGTTTCTCAAGAATGGGATTCCTGAAGCTGAGAAATTTTCTGGATTCTTCACACACACACACACACACACACACACACACACACACACACACACATACACACACACACAAAAGGTGGAGATTTCACGTTTAACGTGATTAGCGCCGCCTCGGGGATTCCCACGCTGGGTGAGTGAGTGTTTGTTGAACCAGAGGAAGACAGGATTCAGTCCCTGTGTGAGTAACGCAGTAACGAGCCCCAGTGCTGGAAGGAGACGAGAGACTGCTAATCAGCTCATTATGCTAACACTGATAACGCTAGGCAGGAGTTTAGTGCGTGTAAGTGCTCCGTACGTAGGGAACCACACTTCAAATGGAGCACAGCCGAGAATCCGAATTGTGTTTAATCCTGCAGTTTAGGGAATAAGTGATTATCAGATTATTAATACAACTCATTGAGTGGAGAGAGAGAGAGAAAGAGAGAGAGAGAGAGAGAAAGAGAGAGAGAGAGAGAGAGAGAGAGAAATATGGAGGAACCAAAGAAATAGAAAGCATCCCAGGGTCAGTATTCAGACCCCTTTCCAACAACACTTGAAAATCAGCTCATGTGCCTCCCGTTTTTATTGATCGTTGCTGCGATGTTTCTACACCTTGACTGGAGTCTACCTGTGAAACAGTTGATTGATGACATGATTTGGAAAAACACACACATCTCTAAAGAAGGTCTCACAGCTGACAATGCAGATCAGAGCAAAAACCAAGCCATGAGGTCAAAGGAACTGCTGCAGAGCTCAGAGACAGGATTTTTGTAAGCCACAGATCTGGAGAAGGCTACAAAAACATTTTGCTGCACTGGAAGATTCCCCAGAGCACAGTGTGGCACAACCAGGACTCTTCTAAGAGCTGGTGGAGATGGACAAAGTTCCAGAAGCACATCCATTACTGCCATGCTACAACGATCTGGACTTTATGGACGAGTGGCTAGACGGAAACTTCTCAGCACAAAATCCATGCAAGCCCACTAAAGGACTCTCAGACTGAATGGAGTAAAGTACAGAGATCTCCTCAATAAAAACCTGTTTCACAGCACTTAGGGCCTCAGTCTGGGCAGAAGGTTCACCTTCCTACATGATAAAGAACCTAAACACACAGCCAAGACAACACAGGAGTGAATTAGGAACGTGATTAGGAATGTCCTAGAGTGGCCAGCCAGAGATCTGACCTGAACCTTATTGAACATCTCTGGAGAAACCTAAAAGTGAGTGTCCATGGATGCTCCCCATCCAATCTTCTCCAGCCAGAAAGGATTTGCCCAGAAGAATAGCAGAAAATCAACCAATCCAGATATGTAAGTAGCTTCAGAGCCAAAAAGATCAAAACTGTAATTGCTGCCAAAGAAGCATCTAATACTGATTAAAGCATCTGAATACTTATGAACGTGATCTTACAGTTTTTTTATTTTGAAAAGATCGGTTCTCTCGTAACCACACCCAATTTATTCATCAGTTTTTCCTAAACCACACCCACAATATTCACCAGTTCTCTCTAAACCCCACCCACAATATTTACCAATTCTCTTTAAACCACACCCACAATATTCACCAGTTCTCTCTAAACCCCACCCACAATATTTACCAGTTTATCCTAAACCACACCCACTTTAATCACCAATTCACTCTAAACCCCACCCACAATATTTATCAGTTCTCCCTAAACCACACCCACAATATTTACCAATTCTCCCTGAACCACCAGTTCGATGTCATAATTTCTGTTTTGTCTCATTAAGAAGAAAACCCTGCATCATTCCGATGTAAAGAAATTTACTTTGAAATACTTTCTAATGTTTTCATTTATTGTGTACTTTCAGATTCCAAATAGACATGAGTGTAACATCACAACAAATGCCCACACACACACACACACACACACACACACAAAATAGATTCCTGATTTTATCTCTCGACACATCTCACAGCTGTGCTGCAGCGTCGTGTTCTGAAACACAAAAGGAGACGAAGAGAAAGCGACAGCGAGAGAAAACGGCTTGCGCTCTCACTCCATACGCCTGTATCTGGGTCATGATTATGCAGAGTGGGAGAGAAAGGGAGAGATGGAGAGAGTGAGGGAGAGGTGGAGGCGTATTTTCAGCCTGAAAAGAACAGCGGAATAAACGACTCTCCAAAAACACCGAGTAATATCGGATCCGTGATTTCAGCCTCGTCTGGTTTTGTATGATTCCGAAAGTGGCGAGAACAAAGGAGATGTTCATCTGCTCCACATGACTGACACGTCCATTCAGTAACACACAATAAATAAACACACCGTTGTCATGGTTTCACCAAAAAATAAAAAGGGTCCTCATTTTTTACTAAAAAGACAGACAGACAGACAGACAGACAGACAGACATATTGAAGTGTTACTTGCATGATAATGTTCTGTTCATTGTCCAGGGAACATCATAAACACCATCTAGTCATACTTAAGAAGATAAAGTGAAGCTCTGCAGTGTGATTTCATATCTCTGTGATATCAGATACGCATCTCCAAGTATAGCTTAGTTCACAAACTGATTTATACACACACACACCTACACACACACACACACACACACACTAACACAAACAGAGTACCGACTCTGTGCAGCTGGAGATGTTTCTTATCTATGGTCTGGAGATCCATGAAACTCCAGAGTAAGAACAGGAGCTTTGAGGATTTGGACTGTAGTTAATATCAACAGACTGCTACACTGACTCAGGAATACAGTCTGCTCTGATCTTCATCACTGCACCTCAACATCGTTTATCTGTAATAAATGGACATTCGGTGGCACCAAGATGAGGATGAGGTTCCCTCTTGAGTCTGGTTCCTCTCAAGGTTTCTTCCTTTTTCATCTAAGGGTTTTTTTCTTCACCACAGTCTCCACTGACTTGTTCATCAGGGACAAACTTACACTTATTAAGAACATCTTATTTATTTTGAGACAATGGTTATTGGTAAAGCGCAATTTAGAAAAAAAGAAAATATACCATCTTACCTGGATTTAGATGTGGTGATTAGGAGGCAACGTCATCTGATGCATCACTCCATCACTCTCCTTTTAAACAAATATCTCTTACAGAAACTAGAGGTGTGTTTGGGGTCGTTGTTCTGTTGAAAAAAAAAAAGATGCTCCCACTAAGTGTAAACCAGATGGACGGCTGCATGTTGCTGCAGAATGCTGTGGTCACCATGCTGGTTAAGTGTCTGCTCAATTCTGACTTAATCGCCAACAATGTCACCAGCAAAGCACCTTCACACCATGGCACCTGCTCAGCCATACTTCAGAGTGGAAGCCACACATTCAGGAACCGTCCGTCCACCCTCTGTACGTCTAACAAAGACACAATGCTTAGAACCAAACATCTCACATTTACACTCTTCAGACCAAAGGATAGTTTTCCACTGATATAATGTTCCTGGTGTTTCTTGGCCTGAGTAAGTCTCTTTTGCTTGTTGTTCTTCAGACGTAATGGTTTCTTTGCCGCAATTTGACCATAAAGTTCTGACTCACACAGTCTCCTCTGGACAGTGGAAGTTAAAAATATGTTTAACACTTGAACTTTGTGAAGCATTTATGTGAATGAGTTGTTTCTGAGGCTGGACATTCTAATAAATGTGCAGCAGAGGTAGCTCTTAATCTTCCTTTTCTTGGACAGTCCTTGTGAGAGCCTGTTAAATCATAGAATTGGTTTTGGAGACTGCACTTAGAGATAACTTTACGAAATATTTACAAACGGAACAAAGACTTTGCATGATCCACTGCTCTCTGTTTTACCCAAACTTGGCTCAGTCACAATCCCAGACAGCGGATTTCTTCTCTCGGGCTTCAGATTACACCGAGCGGATTGTGTAGCGGAGCTATCGGGTAAAGTGAAAGCTTCTACATCAACGAACATTGGTGTACAGATTTCACAGTGACGGATAAATACTGCAGCCCAAACTTGGAATCACTGTAAACCGTTTTATTCACCGCAGGCCAACATGAGTGATGCACTGCAAAACCTGGCAAACCAAATATGGAGCAAAAACACCCGGATTCGCTATTTATAATCCTTGGAGACTTTAGCAGAGCAAAACTAACACATGAACTTCCAAAATACAGACAGCATATCAATTTTCCCACAAGAAAAATCCAGTGACAAAACTGTAAACTCCTGAATATTGCAGATGATGCAACGCTCATTGGACTCATCCAAGATGGCACCGAGTCTGCATATCAGCAAGAGGTGAAGCAGCTGGTGTTATTGTGCAGTCAGAACAACGTAGAGCTAAACACACTTAAAACTGTGGAGATTATAGTGGACTTTAGGAAACACCCCGCAACACTTCTCCCCCTCAAAATATCCAACAGTCCTGTGTCATCTGTGGAGACCTTCAAGTTTCTGGGCACTACTATTTTCCAAGCCCTGAAAAGGGAGTCCAACATAAACTCCATTCTAAAAAAGGCCCAGCAGAGGATGTAGTTTCTACACCAGTTAAGGAAGTACAGTCTGCCACCAGAGCTGTTGATGCAGTTGTACACTGCAGTCTTGAATCTGTCCTGTGCTCATCCATCACCATCTGGTTTGGGGCAGCAACAAAACAGGAGAGAAACAGTTTGTGTTATTAATAGCTGTTGGTGTACTTTGAGTCACCAACAGCTGGAACCAAATTCTTTGCGTGTGTGGACACATGTGTGAACACATCTGGCAAATAAACCTGATCCTGATTCTGAAGTTATAGCATTTTGTCACCTTTTACATATTACATCATCGTATATCACATACTTGTCTCTGATTGGTCAGAAGGTGTGTGTTATTTGTGTATAACAGTTCCATGAACACACTCTCTATCACAAACAGGTTTATGATTAGCTCCTTATTGTTTCCATAGTAACAGCTTGCTTGTTACAGGGCAACATAATACACTGATATATGATACATGAGCACTCCAGGTTATAGCTGCTATAGTATAAGTGAAAACATACATTTTCTAATCTAAATCGACCTGTAAGTGGGACTGTGGGATGTTGGGTAAAGATTCTAGTTGTAGTTGAATTGATTCTACCCCTGTTTTGTGGGCTGTTACACTCCAGGGGGTAAACACTGTACTGTGCTGTGTATTCTGCCTCGGATTCGTCCCTCAGCATGGAGTATGCAGTGTGTTATTCCTCTGATTTATGATCTGGTTCTAAGACCTGCTCTTCAACATGATCTCCTTGTTTAGGAATCCACTGGGTTGGCAAAATGTTTTACTGCCCAACTCCAAAATGCCCCACTCCATTATACCTCTCCTCTATGCCCCCCCCTCCCATTATACCCCTCTCCTTTATACCCCACTACTCTATACCCCGCTCTGTTATATCCCACTTCTCTATGCCCCCCTCCGTTATACCCCCCCACTCTATACTCCTCTTTGTTATACCCCACTACTCTATGTCCTTCTATGTTATACCACTCTCCTCTACCCCCACCCCCTCCCCAACCACACACACACACACACACACACACAAATTACAGCTGTGTGGATGATGTAAGGCGTCTGAAACACATACGAATGGAGCAATATGACTCTCGCTGCCTGTTCCTGTAGAGAGGCCTTAGCTCACCTTCACATTCTCTGCACAGGTTCTGGCACGGAGAATACACAGTCGCTGTCAACATCAATGACTACCTGGACGTGTACTGTCCATACTACGAGGAGCCACAGCCGTCCAGCCGGATGGAGCGCTACATCCTGTTTATGGTCAACCACGAAGGCTACGCCACCTGCGAACATCGCATGAGGGGCTTTAAACGCTGGGAGTGCAACAGGCCGCAGAACGTTGACGGCCCACTGCGCTTCTCTGAAAAGTTTCAGCTTTTCACGCCGTTCTCGCTCGGCTTCGAGTTTCGGCCCGGACACGAGTACTACTACATCTGTAAGTGTCCTGATGCTGACATCAGTGATTCTCTATATCTCCAGTATCTCTCCTGTATTTTCTCTATCTCTCCTGTACCTCTCCTCTATCTCTCCTCTATCTTTTCTGTATCTCTCCTCTATGTTTTCTATATCTCTCCTGTATCTCTCCAGCATCTCTCCTGTATCTCTATTCTATATTTCCTCTATCTCTCTTGTATCTCTCCTGTATCTCTCTAGTTCTTTCCTCTATCTTTTCTGTATCTCTGCTTTATCTCTCCTCTATCTCTCCAGTGTCTCTCCTGTATCTTTGCAGTATCTCTTTATTATCTCTTCTCTATATCGCCTGTATCTTTTCTCTATCTTTTCTGTATCTCTCCGGTATTTCTCCTTCATCTTTCCTCTATCTCTCCAGTATATCCCTGTATTTCTTCTGGATCTCTTCTCCATCTCTTCTGTATCTCTCCTTTATCTTTCCTTTGTCTCTTACCTATCTCTCCAGTATCTCTCCTCTATCTCTACAGTATCTCTCCTCTATCTCTACAGTATCTCTCCTGTATCTCTTTTTTATCTTTCCTCTATCTCTCCTGTATCTCTACAGTATCTTTTCTGTATCTCTCCTGTATCTTTCCTGTATCTCTTCATTATCTCTCTATTATCTCTCCTCTTTCTGTCCAGTATCTCTACTCTATCTCTTCAGTATCTTAATTAATTTCTTAATTAGTTAGTTAGTTAGTTTATTTTTTTCTTCAGTCATTCAAACATAACATACACAAACAGAATGTTTATAGTACAGCAGTGATTGAGGGGGTTTAGGCTGAAGTGAAACACTTATTGATGCCTAACCCTATTTACCACCAATTATAAATACCCAACATGAGGCAACAATAATCAGAAAGCAGCAAAGTGAAAACAGATATAAGAATATTACCAGCTATATATGAACAGCTCATACAGATAACATATTAATAAAATATTTTTCAAATATAAGCCATTAATAATAACATTACACAAATCACCTTGTCTATTATCCTCTAAACATTCCATTACCCGAATACTGCCATGTATTATTACATAATACACCGGCCTTCTACTGGTTTTAATGATCTTTAAAATAAACTGAGCAATATCATTCTAATGCAATATAACTACCAAGTACATTTAGTTTGAAATTTTTTTTGAACACCTTTATTGATAAAGATTGTTTTATTTTGTCCTCCAGACTATCTCTCCTGTTTCTCTCCAGTATTTCTCCAGTATCTTTCCAGTATCTCTCTGCTATCTCTCCTGTATCTCTCTAGTCTCACTCTGGCACTCTCCAGTCTCTTAAAATTCAGGTTGCAGTTTCACCGAAGCAACTCAAGCTCCTCAAGGTCACAATCTGATGCAAGAAGTGTGTCATTAAATGCCTGAATAAGAAACAAAGAAGGAGATGGATGCAGGAGCTTTCTCGGGTCAGCAGCCAGAAAATCTGGATCTTTAACAGCTTTTTTTATTCTCCAGTGGACTCCAGTTCAAGTTTTAACATTACCCTAGAAAAGTACTGAAAGATTTGATTAGTCTCATTAAAGCAAATTTTAAATAGATTGAAAAAAACATTGCAATTTAAGCAGACAGTAAAGAAGTAGAGGAGAAACTTCAGGAGATATTGCATGTGATTGCATGTGATGAGGAAGAGAAGGAGGAAAAACTCATTACTGGGAAACTGATTATTTTCCTCTAAATCTAGAGACTTCTTCCATACTCCTAACACAGATGAGCAATTAAACTTCGCTCACTATATCACATCATACAGTAGCGGGTCGTGTATTTGGTATCTGGACCTTCAGTGAGGACGTACCCGACTTAATCCACATCTTAATACAACACAATCATGTCATGATTATAGAAACCATCAATACAATACAAACACACAATATAACAACACGCTGCATTACAGAGAGACGTTTCACATCTGGAGGTAAAAACAATTTTACTAAAACAACAAACCCAATTAAGACTCCAAACCTCCACACTACAACCACAACTGTGCACCTCCAACATCTGGAGCAGTTCACAATCAATATTTGTCTAATAACATGACAAAAACATCAAAAATCTAAATAACATACAACCTACTCACCAGAGATACAGACACATAATATGCAGCGCCCCCCAGAGGCTGTAATCCAGTGGTAGTCAAGTCAAGTCAAGTCAGGTTTATTTGTATAGCGCTTTTCACAACAGACATTGTCTCAAAGCAGCTTTACACAAATCAACAGTGAAGGTGAATGGTGTGAATTTGTCCCTGATGAGCAGCTGTGGCGACTGTGGCAAGGAAAAACTCCCTTAGATGTTATGAGGAAGAAACCTTGAGAGGAACCAGACTCAAAAGGGGAACCCATCCTCATCTGGGTGACATCAAGAGTTTGATCATAAATCTTTCAATAGTACAGAACACTGGAGAGTGAGAACTAACATGAGCACTGGAGTATAAGATTATAAGTGATGTTCTTTCTGCAGTCTTATACAGTCTTTATGGTTAGTAGCTCCGAGTTTTATGAGCTCAGCATTTGTGATCATCACAGATCCAGCATCAGCTTCTCCATACCAGAGCCTTTAAACACTCCAGGAGGTCCAATGTCAAACTCCACACATGTAGCGGGATCCAAATGGCACTGGTACGTCTCTAGATGGTTCGGGATGTTTGTGAGTTCGGCATCTACTTCTTCAAAGGTCTGTAATCATCAAGATGGTGGGAGGTGACTGGAGCTGGAGGAACCTCAGGGTGTCTCGGGATGGGGAGAGAAAGAGAAGCAGTGGAGAGGAATTAGCGTAGCTGCTGTTCATGATATTAACAGCACAAGTTGATAATGTGATGTGATCAGATGTTCTGGAGCACAAGGTTATGATGTGATGTGTGTTATGTGTAGAACTCGCTAAAAACATACGTCTTTAATCTGCACTTAAACTGGGTGAGTGTGTCTGAGCCCCGAACACTGTCAGGAAGACTATTCCAGAGTTTAGGAGCTAAATGTGAGAATGTTCTACCACCTTTAGTGGACTTTGCTATTCTAGGAACTACTAGAAGCCCAGAGTTTTGAGATCTCAGGGAGCGTGGCGGATTGTAGCGTGTTAAAAGACTGGATAGATATATGGAGCTAAACCATTTAGTGTTTTATAAGTGAGAAGTAATAGTTTGTAGTCTATTCGAAACTTAACAGGAAGCCAGTGTAGGGACGATAAGATCGGGGTTATGTGATCATATTTTCTTGACCTTGTAAGAACTCTGGCTGCTGCATTCTGGACTAACTGAAGCTTGTTTATTAATGACGCAGGACATCCACCTAGTAACGCATTACAGTAGTCTATTCTGGAGGTCATGAACGCATGGACGAGCTTCTCTGCATCGGATATGGACAACATGTTTCTTAACTTAGAAATATTTCTAAGGTGAAAGAAGCTGTTTTTGTAACTTGGTTGATATGATATTTGAAAGATAAGTTGCTCTAAAATAACTCCCAGGTCTTTTACCGTTGAACTAGTGGTTACAGAACATCCGTCTAAATGCAGGTTGAGATGCTGGAGCTTCTGTATACTAGTTTTTGGTCCGATGAGCAAAATCTCAGTCTTATCGGAATTTAAAAGTAGAAAGTTATGGGTCATCCAATCTCTTATTTCCTTAACACACTCAGTTATCCGAGTTAATTGAGCTGTATCGCCTGGTTTAGATGAGATATATAGCTGAGTATCATCAGCATAACAATGGAAGCTAATTCCATGCCTTCTAATAATATTTCCTAACGGAAGCATGTATATTGTGAAGAGCAGGGGTCCTAGAACTGAACCTTGCGGCACGCCATAATTTACTTGCATTAGCCTGGATAGCTCTCCATTTAAATCTACGAAATGGTAACGATCAGACAGGTAGGATTTAAACCAGCTTAATGCCTGTCCCTGAATGCCGATGTAATTCTGTAAGTGATCTAGGAGGAGATCATGGTCTATAGTGTTGAATGCAGCACTAAGATCTAGTAGAACCAACAGCGAGATGAAGCCTTGGTCTGAAGCTAAAAACAGGTCATTAGTGATTTTAACTAGGGCAGTTTCTGTGCTATGATGGAGCCTGAAACCTGACTGAAATTCTTCAAAGATATTGTTCTCTTGCAGGTAGGAACAGAACTGGGCAGCAACAATCTTTTCTAAAATTTTAGACATAAATGGGAGATTTGAAATTGGTCTGTAATTCGATAGAGTGTTTGGGTCCAGATGAGGTTTTTTAATGAGGGGCTTAATAACTGCTAACTTGAGGGATTTAGGGACGTGACCTAAAGATAGTGAGGAGTTAATAATATTTAGAAGAGGTTCACCAGTTGTATATAACACTTCCTTCAGTAATTTAGTAGGAATTGGATCTAACTGACATGTTGTTGATTTAGCTTTGGCAATAACATTATACAGCTCTTCCTGTCCTGTACATGTAAAACAGTGAAGTTGTGGAGTTGAAGGTAACACTGTCTCAGGAGATGGTGTCAGAGGTTGAACTGCCACAATTGTTTTTCTAATGTTATCTATTTTTTCAGTGAAGAAATTCATAAAGTCCTCACTACTAAACTGTGATGGAACACAATTTTCAGATCCCTGATTTGTAGTTAGTTTAGCTACAGTACTAAAAAAGGAACCTGGGATTGTTTTTGTTATTTTCTATAAGTTTGCTCAGGTGTTCAGCTCTAGCAGCTTTTAGCTCCTGTCTGTAGCTGAGCATACTGTCTTTATACACAATTCTAAATACCTCCAATTTAGTTTTCCTCCATTTTCTCTCCAGATTACGTGCTGTTCTCTTGAGGGCATGCGTATGACTATTATACCAAGGTGCAGGTGCTTGTTCTCTAACCTTTTTTAACCGGATGGGGGCAACGGTGTCTAATGTGCTAGTGAGGATAAGGTCTATGTTGTTAGTTATTTCATCAAGATTATTATCAGTTATGGGTTTAGTGAGAAATTGAGATAAATCAGGCAGGTTATTTATGAATCTGTCCTTAGTGGTCTGAACAATAGTCCTACCAGGTTGATAGCGTGGTGCAACACGGCTAATCTGCTCTACCGGTAGTGTGTACAGTATGAGGTAATGGTCTGTGATGTCATCACTCTGAGGTAAAATATCTATATCAGTGACGTCTGCTCCGTGGGATATTATTAAGTCTAGCGTGTGGTTAAAGCGATGAGTTGGTCTGGTGACGTTTTGTTTAACCCCAAAAGAGTTTAATAAGCCAACAAATGATAATCCTAGAGCATCGTTTACATCATCTACATGAATATTAAAATCTCCTACAAGCAGCACTTCATCAAAATTGATCAAAAGATCTGAAAGAAAACAAGCAAACTCTTGAAGAAAATCAGCGTAGGGTCCTGGGGGTCTGTACACGGTGACCAGAGCGAGTTTTCTATGTATGTCTGAAAATACAATTTTAAGAACGAGCACTTCAAATGATTTAAAGCTGAATCCTAACATCTGACTAACATTAAGTGCTCGTATTCACTGGTCTGGAAGTGGAGAACAAGTGATCTGCTCTGTGAGGAGAATCTGAAATCTGATTGGATAAAGAAACAGAGCTGTTGGTAATATTCTCGATGGTAAAAGTCCAGCAGTACTGATTCTGAAGGTTCTGGGGAGATTAGATTCACATGGCAGCACATAGAGGCTGAAATCTGATTGGACAAAAAATCTAACATCCACATCCACGTACTGAAGCAGTGCAGCCGAGAGAAACACTCCCACATGAAGAGAAGAAACTGATGGAAGAAATTAATACAATTTCAGGGAACAAATATTAGAGTTTAGGTTGTAAATGTAGGTCAGTGCTTACATTTACATTTACATTTACATTTGCGGCATTTAGCAGAGGCCCGTATCCAGAGCGACGTACAAAAGGCTTTAAATCTCTAGTAATGAATAAATCTACACTGTACACAAGATTACACACTTAATATAAATATAACCCTTGAATTCTACAAACTTGGAAAGTGCTAATTTAGGTTTTTCAGGAAGATGAAGGTCTTCAGTCGTGGCTTGAAGGTAGTCAGGGACTCTGCTGTACGGACATCTAGGGGAAGTTCATTCCACCACCTCGGTGCCAGAACAGAGAAGAGCCTTGAAGTGTACTTACCTCTCATTCTGAGAGAAGGTGGTACCAGTGGAGCAGTGCTGGAGGATCTCAGACAACTTGGTGCAGTGCGAGATGTGATGAAGTCACTGAGGTAAGATGTTGCTGGACCATTTTTGGCCTTGTAGGCATCATCAGTGTTTTGAATCTGATATGTGCAGCTACTGGAAGCCAGTGGAGGAGCAGCAGTGGGGTGGTGTGGGAGAACTTGGGCAGATAAACACAAGCCGTGCAGCTGCATTTTGGATCATTTGCAGTGGACGAATAGCGTTCAGGGGGAGACCTGCCAGCAGAGAGTTGCAGTAGTTCAGTCTTGAAATGACAAGAGACTGAACAAGCACCTGGGCAGCCTGTGTGGACAGAAATGTTCGAATCCTTCGGATGTTGTAGAGAGGAAATCAACAGAAGCAAACCACATTAGCAACATGTGTGAGGAAGGACAGTTCATTGTCCATAGTTACCCCAAGGTTACGAGCAGTGGCTGAAGGGGAGAGCAGAGAGTCATGAAGTGTTATTTGGAGATCTTAACCTGGAGATGAATCACCTGGGATGACCAGCAGTTCTGTTTGGCTGGGGTTGAATTTTAGATCGTGAGCACTCATCCATGAATATACAGTGCCCTCCACAATTATTGGCACCCCTGTTTAAGATGTGGTCGTGGACTTCTAAAAATTCTCCTTTTTTTTAAAACAACATAGAACCCAAATGAAAAATCCAACCTTTCATTTAAGTACATAACTTTGGTGGTAAAAAAAATCATACATTTAGAAAAAAAAAAAAACTTCATGTGTCCCACAATTATTGGCACCCCTAACAATTCCTCTGAAAATTTTACTTTTTTTTTTTTTATATATATTTTTCTGTAGTTGCTAAGGTTGGTCAGGGTATCTAGGGACTTTTAATTAGTAATTCATGATTTCCTGTTTCCCTGGGGTATAAATATGACGTGACACAGAGGCCTAATTCTCTTACCCATTTGTCAACATGGCAAAGACAAGAGAACACACCATTCAAGTAAGGCAGATGTGTGTCGACCTTCATAAGTCAGGCAATGGCTACAAGAAAATAGCCACTCGCCTTAACTTGCCGGTATCTACAGTCAGAGGAATCATTAAGAAGTTTAAAACAACTGGAACAGTGACAAACAAGGCTGGAAGAGGTCCCAAGTTTATCTTGCCACAACGCACAGTGAGGAGGATGGTAAGAGAAGTAAAAAATTTCCCAAGCTCACCGTCACAGAATTGCATCAAAGAGTGGCATCTTGGGGTCACAGAGTCTCCAAAACAACCATCAGACGCTCTCTACATGCCAACAAGCTGTTTGGGAGGCATGCAAGGAAAAAGCCTTTTCTCACTAACACTCACAAACGTAAATGTCTGGAGTTTGCTAAGCGGTACTGGGACTTCAACTGGGATCGTGTGCTTTGGTCAGATGAGACTAAGATTGAGCTTTTTGGCAACAAACACTCTAAGTGGGTCTGGCGTAAAACAAAAGATGAGTATGCCGAAAAGCACCTCATGCCCACCGTGAAGTATGGTGGAGGATCTGTGATGCTGTGGGCCTGTTTCTCTTCCAAAGGCCCTGGGAACCTTGTTAGGGTGCATGGCATTATGAACGCTTTGAAGTACCAGGATATTTTAAATAAAAACCTGATGGCCTCTGCCAGAAAGCTGAAGATGGGTCGTCATTGGGTCTTTCAGCAGGATAATGATCCAAAACATGTGGCAAAATCTACACAAAAGTGGTTCAGCAGTCACAAACTCAAGGTCTTCCCATGGCCATCTCAGTCCCCAGACCTCAACCCAATCGAAAACCTGTGGGGCGAGCTAAAGAGAAGAGTGCATAAGAGAGGACCCAGGACACTGGATGATCTAGAAAGATTGTGCAAAGAAGAATGGTCAAAAATCCCTCTCTCTGTGTTCTCCAATCTTGTGAAATGTTGTAGGAGGAGATTAAGTGCTGTCTTGTTGGCAAAAGGAGGTTGTACAAAGTATTAACATCAGGGGTGCCAATAATTGTGGCACACATGATTTCAATTATTATTTTTTTTTTCTAAATGTGTGATTTTTTTACCACCAAAGTAATGTACTTAAATAAAAGGTTGGATTTTTCTCTTTTTTTGTGTTTGGGTTCTATGTTGTTTAAAAAAAAAAAAGGAGAATTTTTTGAAGTCCACGACCACATCTTAAACAGGGGTGCCAATAATTGTGGAGGGCACTGTATGTCTCAAGCATGCCGAGATCCGAGCGGAAGCTGTGGTATCTGATGGAGGGAAAGAAAAGATCAGTTGAGTGTCATCTCCATAGCAGTGGTAAGAAAACCCATGTGTATCCCCTCCATGTTACCTGGTATGAGCGACCTTTCAGGTGGGAAGCAAACCATTTCCATGCTGTTCCGCAGAAACCAAGGCTCTTGAGGGTTGACAAAAGTGTCTTGTGGTTGACTGTGTCAAATGCTGCTGAAAGGTCCAGGAAGATAAGTACAGATGACAGCTTGGCTGACCGAGCAGCATGCAGTTTCTCAGAAACGGCCAAAAGGGTGTCTCTGTGGAATGTGCTGCTTTGAACCCAGACTGGTTTGGATCGTGGAGGTTGTTCTGTGAGAGATAGACAGACAGTTGGTTAAAAACAGTGCATTCCAGAGATTTAGAAAGAAAGGAGAGAAGTAATACCGGTCTGTAGTTGTTGATGTCTGATGGATCCAGAGCAGGTTTCTTCAAGATGCGAATGACCCTTGCTTGCTTAAAGGTAGTTGGTACGTAGCCAGATGTTAAGGACCCGTTGATGATTGTGGAGATGAAGGGCAGGAGATCTTGTGTGATGGTCTGAAGCATAGTTGAAGGGATTGGATCCAGAGGACAGATGGTGGGATTGCAAGATCGGATGACATGCAGTATCTCATCTTCTGTTAAGGTTGAGAAGCTTGACAGAGACGTAGTGGATTGTTGCCTGTGTTGTGTAGTCATTGTTGGGGAGGAAATGCAGGTCTGGCAGATTTTCTTAATCTTTTCATCATAGAAGGAGGCAAAGTCCTTAGCAGTCAGGGAGGATGGAGCAGGTGCAGCAGGGGGGTTGAGTAGTGAAGAGAAGATGTTGTGGAGCTTACGAGGAACTTGTGCAGAGCCCTCAAGCTTTTCCTTGTAGAAAGCAGTTTTAGCAGAAGTCACATCCAAAGAAAATTTGTTGATCAGAGATTGGAAGTGGAGTGGCAGTCATGTCTGTAGCTGGGGTAGGGTGGGTGAAAACCAGGTCCAGGACATTTCCTCCCTTGTGTTTTGGAGGGCAGCTGTTAAATGTCAAGAAAAAGGTATTCAGAAAAGGCAAGAGGCAAGATGACTGAAGTTTGCCGGATGGGAGGTTAAAGTCACCAAGAACTGTCAGAGGGGTGCTGTCAGAGGGGACAGTACTGAGGAGCGTGTCCATCTTTTCTAAGAAGTCTCCAAGGGGACCAGGAGAGCGGTAGATGACAATGATGAAGAGGTTGATTAGAGAGGGAACTGAAACTGCATGGAATTCAAAAGAAGACATGGTTAGATGAGACAAATGGAGAGGTGTAAAACACCACTCCGTGATAAAAGTAGACCTGTACCACCACCTCTACCGGTTTCTCGTGGTGAGTGAGAGAAAGCAAAGGCAGAAGACAGAGCAGCTGGTGTAGCAGTGTTCTGTGGGGATATCCAGGTCTCAGTAAGTGCCAGAAAGTCAAAGGTGTAGTGGGAAGCCAAGGCTGTGATAAAGTCAGCTTTCCTTACAGCAGTCTGGCAATTCCAGAGCCCACCTACCACCACTGTTTGAGATTGAGACAACAGGGGAGGGTAGATAAGGTTACTGGCGATGTGACATCTGTTCTGTGGATGAGAACGTCTGTGTCTGTAAGAGGAGACTACAGAGATGGGTTTAAGACACATGACTGATCTCTCAATTTGAGATCAATGTGTATTAAAAGAAAAAGTAAAATTAAGAAATTCTAAATAAATACTAAGCGTCACTGGCTTTAGGGGGGCTACCTACAACCGCTACAGGAGCACCTTCAATATAAGTGAGTAAGCCCTGCCCACAATTTACACCTCAAGTGAGACTGAAAATACCCTTGATTAATCACCTTAAAGAAATAATAAGCACAGACCAACACTAGAATCAACTGAGTTAAATAGATAAACAAAGTTAGAATCCTACCTTATCAGAAGAGAGTAGATTCAAGATAGATTCTGATAGTGTTTAGGCCAGCAGAAAAAGATTTCCTGACCGCCCACCACTGACTTCATAACGCACACAATCTTTGAGACTCCGCCCACTATATTACATAATAATGCACATAATCTTTGAAACTCCGCCCACTATATTACATCATAATGCACATAATTTTTGGAACTCCGCCCACTATATTACATCATAATGCACATCATCTTTGGAACTCCGCCCACTATATTACATCATAATGCACATCATCTTTGGAACTCCGCCCACTCTCCCACACTGAATCTCCATAAATGTAATAAATATGAAGTTAAAAAAAAAGTATCAAACTCGAATTCTAACAGGAGAAGCTCAGATCTCGTATCTCAGAGCTTCCTGTTTCCACAAATATATTACATTTCAAATCTACAGGATCTGATATCCAATCTGTTTTCCTTTAAATCCAATTCACTTTTTACTTGCTGATGTCGGGTCTGATAGCAACCCACACATTAGATCAGCACCATCTTGACTTCTGTACTGTTTGTGTTTAAAACAGTAAAAGGGGAAACACTTGAGTATTTTTTATGGTGACGTGTGTCTGATTGTTTGTCTGATTTATGGTCCGTCCCTGCAGTCAGACTCTCCGGAGGAAATCACTTCACACCCGTAAGAACGTCTGACCTCATCACAATCAGATCAACAATAAGACTCTAATATTTGTTCCTTCTGGGCCAAATTGCTCTGACCTTCTCAAGCCTGGCTGCTGTCATTTAAAACATCCCATCATGCACTTCTTCCTCTTGCTAAATTACAACAGGAGGAAAAAAGCGTGGGATCGGTTCGGATCGTCTTTCGCATTTCGCTCCGTCATTCCGCTCACGTCCGAGTATCGACTCAGAGTCATTTATAGTAATAACCATTTTCTCCTTTATTTGGACCCACTGGTGCTGAATACACCACGCTTTGAGGAGGAGGAGGAGGAGGAGAATGATGATGAGGATGAAGATATTTGGCAGG
>JBCEWE010000713.1:0-27500 GCA_039877035.1 Silurus lanzhouensis | reverse complement strand
AGCACATACCTTCCTTCAGTACTGTAAAAGTGTTTAATGTATGAAAAAGCTGCCGACGCCCCCATACCCACCCAGAGACATGCCCACTTGCTAATCCCCATTAATACCCACCAATGGACATGCCCACCTGTTAACACCCCCTTAACACCCACCCAGGGACACGCTAACCTTTTAACACCCCCCCTTATTGCCTACCCGGTGCTGCACACCAGTCAATATTCACTCAATATCCCCCCTGCAACATGCCTACCCACCAACACCCCCTTAATACGCACCCGCATACATGCCCACCTGCTAAACCCCCCTTAATACAGACCCAGTGACGCACAACAGCCAACATTCACTTAATATCCACCCAGGGACATTCCCTCCTGCTAACACCCCCTTAATACCCACCCAGGGACACTCCTACCTGCTTATGACCCCTTATTACCCACCCAACAAATTGCCTACCTTGTAATGCCCCCTTAATACCCACCCAGTGACATGCTTACCTACCCACCTCCCCTGAAAATGCATCTGCCTCCCAGTGCCCCCTTAATGCCTATCCAGTGACAAATCTTTCTACTGACACCACTTAATACCCATCCAGCATTACGCCCATCTGCTGATGCCCCCTCACTACCCACCCAGTGAAGCACCCACTGTAATTCCCCATGTGTTTCTCATACAAGCCTTTGTAGTCATCTTTCTTTGTGCAAATTGAGAGAGAATGAAATAATAATAAAATCATTTGTCTACAAGGTGGTGTGCTGTGTTACTGAAATACATCTATTTAGATCAACACTTCATTCCATTTTGTAGTTTATGAGAAAATAAATCAATATTTTACTGGCTACAATCACATTTTATACAAAATACTCATCTCATTACAGCTGTTTCTCATTCCATGAGTTAAAAAAGCTTTTCTAATCATTAGAGATATTACATTTACTCCCATCTTCACAAAAACATTCTGACTACAAAACAAGTAAACAAATACAGAGGAGTTTTTGCACAAAGCCGCTATGTTAGCTGCTAGAAATGGAAACAATAACGTATGCTAACTGCAGTAGCTACACAAACAGCTGAAAGATTTTGGAAAAGAAAGTGATCAATGTTAGCATGCTAGTGCAGTGTAGCTGATTGAGTTGTTTTGCTAATAAAGCTAAGAAGATGCTAACACGTGATAGGTGTGTACGCTAATCTCAGCGCTAAGATTATTATATAATACAGAAATAAATACATAAAGCATAACTTAGAACATCTCTAATGACAGTCTGTACTCAATTTTATTTCAAATAAAATACTTTTTCACACACACACACACACACACACACACACACACACACATTAGGGAATTTTAATAGCCTTTAGGTAATGCCAATCTGATAAAGTTTCTCTCTGTGAGTGTAATGTTACCCGAATAAATCAATGATACAAACCACACCAACTGCTATGAATATATAAATACAAATATAAATAAATAAAGATCAATATAAATGTTGTTTCGGGACACTGTTTACTGTTTACTGTTTACACATTTTGAGCAAAACCACTTATTATTGTAGAATATCTACATTTCATTTGACATTTCATTACTACCTCAGGGCTGCGTCTCAATTTAGCTATAAATGGCATTTGGGGTGTGTGTGTGTGTGTGTGTGTGTGTGTGTGTGTGTGTGTGTGTGTGTGTGTGTGTGTGTGTGTGCGTGTGTGTGTGTAAAGACGAGGGATGGAGGAGAAGCCGAAGGTCCTGCTTGAATATTTAATGTTGTGTAGACAGTGATGAAAAATACATGCATGAGGAAACGGTGCTCCGGCTCCGACTTCTCCAGGTGACATTAAACCAAAAAAATCAGCTGCAGAAACATGTTCCTCTGAGGTGTGTTAGGAATACAAGATCATCCTAATCTCGCATTCAGGTCCATATAAAGATCATTTTCTGTCTACAGCCTGAAACGTGTGTGTTTATTAGTTATGATGAGAGCAGGTCTCAGTACAAGGTTGATATGAAGAACATTCATCAAATAATTGGTGTTTGGTTTAATTCAGTCGTCTCATCCGAACAGCTTCCACCAATTTATGACCCATCAGATGTACTCATTTATACAGAATCTCCTGAAATGTCACAGGCCACAGGGGGCGGCTGCTGCACTCCTCGTTGGCCCGGTCCTGCTCCCTCCATGGCGAAGTCTCCCTGGCGTCATACTGTACCTCTCTTCCAGCACAGGGTTTCGGCACCACTGTTGCAAACTCACTGGTTAAACACTGAAAGAAAGAGAGACATGCAAAAGTTCACCAAGCAAAGCTTTATTTATTTACTTTTGTTTTCACGCATTCCCTTTCCTTTACTTTCATTTCCTTTCCAGTACTCACGCCGAGGATCACCCACATACTCACGGTTTGGAAAGCCTTTCCATCTTGACATCCGCCGCAGGCCTTTACCTGGCGTCTGTCCGAGTGCACCCACCCACACTCAGTCGGGACAAAAATGAATAAAAAAAACTGGTGAACATTTGCCTTTCTCTTTTTCTCTCAGCATGGAACCAGTGAGTTCACTGCAGTCAGAAATTAAGAATGACCATCTCACAGTTCGTTTACTGCTACAACCTCATCTACTGACCAGCAAAAAAAATGCAACTTGAAAGAATGTATTCATCAATGCAACATGGTGCTAAAACCTTCTACCACCAGTTATAAAAATTGTTCAGCAATAGTGCATCAGCGAGCTACACCGATCTTTTTCTTCTTTCAGCATCTTTCATTAGGAGTCTCCACAGCAGATCATCCGTCTCCATACCCCCCTGTCCTCTACATCTGCCTCTTTCAACCCAACTACCTGCATGTCTTCCCTCACCACATCCATAAACCTCCTCCTTGATCTTCCTCTTTTCCTCCCTCCTGGTGTCTCCATCCTCAGCATTCTCCTACTGATATACCCCATGTCCCACCTCATTTCTAATCCTGTCCATCGTCATTACTCCCAACCAACATCTAAACATCTTCAGCTCTGCTACCTCCAGCTCCACCTCCTGTCTTTTACTCAATGCTAGTGTCTCTAATCCATACAACATCTCAGGTCTCACCACAGTCCTATAAACTTTCCCTTTCACTCTCACTGTTAGGAAGTTTTCCTATCCGGCTCGAAGGACCATATAAGAATTCTCACTATCTGGTATGCGCTGATCAGTGGATTGTACTCGCCCCAGCGCGTCAGTAAAAACACGATACAGGATTCAGAACACTTTACTTTACTGGGTATAGAATTGATTGTATATGAGGTGATTCTTGCTGTCTTCTTCTAGCTGCTGTTCGGTGGGTTGCGTGATGCAGAATGCATACTGAAGGGCCACTGCTGAATGATGACAACTGCTGCTCGGTGTTCTGGCCTTTTTTACTCTTGGTGGAGGACGGTGCACTGTGATGTCACGGGTAGCTTGTCATAGCTTGGTAAACTGTATGTCTGCCTCTAGTGGTGAAGCGTGGAAATACAACTGAATAGGAATCCTTTCTTACACTCACAGATACTCTTCTATCACAAATCACTCCTGCTATCACTCTTCTCCACCCACTCCACCCTGCCTGCACTCGTTTCTTTACTTCTTTAACACAGTCTCCATTACTTTGCACTGTTGACCCCAGGTACCTGAACTCCTTCACCTTCTCCACCTCTTCTCCCCGCAACCGCACCCCCCCACTGCCCTCCCTCTCATTCACACACATGTACTCTGTCTTACTCCTACTGACTTTCATTCCCCTTCTCGCCAGCGTGTACCTTCACCTCTCCAGGATCTTCTCCTCTTGTTCCCTACTCTCACCACAAATCACAATATCATCCGCAAACATCATAGTCCAGGGAGACTCCTGTCTGACCTCTCCACCTGTCCATCACCACTGCAAACAGGAAAGGGCTCAGAGCTGATCCTTGATGCAGTCCAACCACCACCTTGAACCAGTCTGTCGTTCCTACTGCACACTTAACCTTTTCCTTCTGTCCTTCTCTATACTTCTCCATCAACATTCTCAAAGCAAATAAGACATCTGTGGTGCTCTTCCTCGGCATGAAACCATACTGCTGCTCACAGATGGTCACCTCTTCTCTCAGCCTGGCTTCCACTACTCTTTTCCAGAACTTCATGGTGTGACTGATCAACTTAATTCCCCTGTAGTTACTGCAGGTTTGCACATCTCCCTTATTCTTAAAGATCAGTACCAGCACACTCCTTCTCCATTCCTCAGGCATCTTCTCACCTTCCAGAATATTATTAAACAATCTGGTTATAAACTCCACTGCATCTCTCCTAAACATCTCCATGCTTCTACCGGTATGTCATCTGGTCCAACCGACTTTCCACTCTTCATCCTCTTAATCGCTGCTCTCACTTCCTCCTTACTAATCCTATCCACTTCCTGCTTCACATCTCCACACCATCCAACCTTCTCTCTCTCTCATTTTCCTCATTCATCAGCTGCTCAAAATACTCCCTCCACCTTCTCAACACACTCTCCTCACTAGTCAACACATTTCCCTCTCCATCCTTTATTGCTCTAACTTGCAGCACATCCTTCCCAGCTCGGTTCCTCTGCCTGGACAATCGCTACAAATCCTTTTGACTTTTCCTTGGCTTTCACCACATCCCTCTTCACCTGCTGCTGCATCTCCTTGTTCTCCTGCCTACTTTTCTCATCACTCAGTCGATCCCAATTCTGTTTCTCCAACCTCTTTCTCCTTCTGCTCTCCTGCACTTCCTCATTCCACCACCATGTCTCTTTGTCTTCCTTTCTATTTCCAGATGTTACACCAAGTATCTTTCTAACTGTCTCCATCATCACTTCTGCAGTAGTTCCACAATCATACAGCACCTCTTCACCACCACCGAGCTCCTGTCTGACCTCTTCCCTGAACCTCACACTACAGTCTTCCTCCTTCAGTTTCCACCATCTTATTCTTCTTTCAGTCCTCACTCTCCTCCTCTTCTTCACCTCTAAAACCATCCTACAGACCACCATCCGATGCTGTCTAGCTACACTGTCCCCCACCAACACCTTACATTCTCCAATCTCCTTCAGGTTGCATCTCCTACATAGAGCATAGTCCACCTGTGTGCACCTTCCTCCACTCTTATACATCACCCTGTGATCCTCCTTCTTCTTAAAATACGTGTTCACCACTGCCATTTCCATCCTTTTAGCAAAATCTACCACCATCTGCCCTTCCACATTCCTCTCCTTAAAGCCACACCTACCATCACCTCCTCATCACCTCTGTTCCCTTCACCTACATGCCCATTAAAGTCTGCCCCAATCACCAATCGTTCTTTCCTAGGTTCACCTTCTACCACTTCATCTAACTCACTCCAGAATTTTTCCTTCTCCTTCATCTCACTTGTGGAGCATAAGCACTGATGACATTTATCATCATCCCTTCAACTTCCAGCTTCACGTTCATCACCCTATCAGAAACTCTCTTCACCTCCACTACACTCTTACTGTACTCTTCCTTCAGAATCCATCCTACACCATTTCTCTTTCCATCCACACCATGATAAAACAGTTTAAACACCTCCAATGTTCCTGCTCTTACTCCCTTTCCACTTGGTCTTCTGAACACACAACATCTCTACCTTTCTCCTCTCCATCATATCAGCTCCCTCTCTCCCTTTACCAGTCATAGTACCAACATTTAAAGTACCAACCCGAACCTCCACTCTCCTCCACTTCTCCTTTCCCTGCTGTCTCTGTAGACGTCTTCCTCCTCTCCTTCTCCTCCTTTGGCCAACATTATAACCACCTGCCTAATATTGTGTTGGTCCCTTTTTTGCTGCTAAAACAATCGTGACCCGTCGATCATCACCAGCATGAACTTCTTCAGCAGTTTGAGCTACAGGAGCTCGTCTGTTGGATGGGACCACACGGACCAGCCTTCGCTCCCCACGTGTGTCAATGATCCTCATCCCCCATGACCCTGTTGCCGGTTCACCACTGTTCCTTCCTTGGAGCACTTTTGATTTCTGATTCTGACCACTGCAGACCAGGAACATCCCACAAGAGCTGCAGTTTTGGAGACACTCTGTCTCAGTCGTCTAGACATCACAATTTGTCAAATTCACTCAAATCCTTACGCTCTGCCATTTTTCCTGCTTCTAACATCAACTTTGAGGACAAAATGTTCACCTGCTGCATAATAAATAAATCCACCCACCAACAGGTGCCATGATGAAGATCATCAGTGTTCTTCACTTCACCACTCAATGTTATGATGTTATATCTGATCTGTGTATATCACTAACGCATGCCGATTAGTTGTTTTTCTATACTAACTTGTGTCGTAGTCTACGATTCAATCAATGTCCTTATCATTCAGTCCACCTACATGTTGTACCTATGGTGGTTAGATCCATACTGCACACTGGAATTCCTGTAAAATTGCTGAACTCACACAGACTGTAGAAGACACCAGGGTTTGATTTTCTAATGAACTCATTAAGCAAAGTTTCATTAAAACTATTTTTAAGGACCAGCTCGGATGAACATCTCCTAACTGTCCCTCGATACCGTCCAGCTGCATGCCCACAGCCCTAATTTCACTCAAAATAAGTGAAGTGTCTGATTGTATGCTAGCACTAGCCTCTTCCCCTTCACCATCACGTGCGTTTTTCTTTTTCTCTTCTGTGAAAACCTTTCTGTGAAAATCCTTATCCCCACCACTTTCCATCTCCTTCCACACTATTGAAATAATACAAATTATACAGAAAATAGGGCTAAATAAAAAAGGTTCTAGAGTAAATAAATAAAAGAGTTTTAAAGTGGAGCAAAACTCTTAAGCTGCCATCTTGCTCAGGGTCACATGACTCCCACCGGGTGAACATTTCAATGTGAATCTTTGTCACAGCAAAAAACACAGCAAAATTTGATACCTAATAAAAGTTTGATGAAATATTATTGTGTTTAAAATTTAAGGGGAAGTTTAGAGCGAACCGCTTCATCTGACAAAATAAAACCATTCAAAGCTCACTGCTTTTTTCTTTTATATCTGCTGCCTCTGGAGGAAATTCTACATGCTTTCAGCTTCCATTGCTCTGCTCAGGATAGACCGTTTCAGCAAAGCCAGATGAGAGACATCAGCTTAACAATGTCGAGGAACGTGTTGAGGAACATTAGACACTGGATGCTGGAGTTACGTCCTCCTACACAATTCTGACATAACACGTTTTTCCCACGACGGCATTCATCTAGAAGTAAGGTTTCTGATTATAGAGCATCTGTGGGTGGTTTTTCTGTTTCAGCAGTTTTGAGGCGTAGATGTGATTATTGACTTAAATATTACTGACTTCATCTTTATCTCAGAACTGAGAGAAATCTACATGTGGATTTGTGTAAAGCTGCTGTAAAGGATCATGTAGGTTATGTAAGGACTAGATGAACCACATCTGCTCGATCAGCACTGTCTAGAATGGTAAAACAATTTTTTTTAAAGCTCTTGCAAAATCTCTGGAGAAACACCAGGTTGCAGTTCTTTCTTTAGATCAGAGGAAAGAAAAGGTCTACTATACATGTGCAATTCCATTTTATCATCTCGGCAAGAAAGCGCTAGTCGGTTCCCCAGGTGCCTCTGAAGGCCAGAGGTTGTGTTTGGAAACAGGGCGGATTATTTCTGTCGCATCTTCTGTTCTTCATCAGATCATCAGTCATGGGCATGGACATGTGTTCAGAACAAAGCAGTTTATCTCTGCCCTTTAAATATTAGTCACAGAAGGATGCAGTGAATCGTTCGTACAGCAGTAGGAGCCTCAGTTCCTCGTTACGGGACTCAAATAGCCTGCAGAATTGTGAGAAATGGGTGTGGTCACATGAGCCCCCCCCCCACCCCAATAATGTGACAAGGTGGCAGCAGGTTCGTTTCTATGTACTTTGATGTTCACAATTGCATGTAAATGAGGTTCAATGCTAAAAAGAAGCATCTGATCCTTCATCTCACCACTTCAGTCTTCAGATGTTTCCTAAATTCTAACATGGTTTTATGGAATCAGCGTATCTTGTCGTACACGACCTCTCGGTAAATGTGTACAGATACAGAAAAAACAGGGTGAGGAAGCAGGGAGGGATGCAGCAGGGATCTTCTGTGTATATGTGGTGCTATGAAAATGTTTGGAGACTGACGGTGTAACTGGTGTTCTTCTGACCCACGTGTGTTCTCACGGCTCTCGGTTGTGTTAGAGCAAAGAGCAAACGTGAAATTCTGCATGAAATCGGGCAAATCTGCCACAGAGACGTTTGACTTCATGTACCTTTGACATACGGCAACGAGTCGTTCGAGGGGTTTTAAGCGGCACGTGTGCTTTAAAAGCAGAAGAACATCACCGGAATACGACAAAAGATCAGGAAGACCTTCAACAAGCTCAAACCCCAAAAAATGTTCAAACGGTTCAGCAACTCGTGCATGATGATCTCACTTCCTCACACACCCTACTCACCAGAGCCGGCTCCTGCAGACTTCGACCTCTTCCTGAAGATGAAGATCCAGCTCACCGTTTTAAAACCGTTGCGGAGATCCGGTGCAAATCGCAAGAAGGTGCTTGAAACTCTTCGAAAAGAAAACTTCCAGAAGACACGTTCCAGAAGAACACTGGGGGTGAAGTTTTACTGTGTAAGGGGAATGTTCGTGTGATCATGTGGAAACAGAGATAAATAAACTACTTTCTTGTACAAATGTTCAATACTTTTTTCCTCAACAATGGAGTGGAGACTTAAGGAGACGTGCTCAAAAGATAGGAATCCAAAGTCAAGACATTTCCAAGGTTAGAAATCATTCTTTCATACCTTCAGCATTCTGGTAGTTTGAGGTGAACTACATCTGTTTCACTCCATGTTGGATTGGGTTGATGGCCTTATACAGCTGGTTCCTCTCCAGGTTCCTCCTTATACAACTCAGGGAGCTTTTTCTCACCACCATCACCTCTGGCTTTCTCATTAGGGATAAATTGATGTAGTTTAAATTTCTACTTTTTTAATGTTATATATTTGATACCAGTCCATTAAAGACCAAGTTCCAGTTGAAAGATTATTCTGTGTCTGTGTTTCATCATTTGGAGCTCTGGGTCTTTGTTCTGGTGCTTGAAGAAATTGGCTCACTGTTCACAGTGTATGGCATGGAGCATGGAGATCACACACACACACACACACACACACACACACACACACACACACACACTGTAAAGGCCACAGACCCTCAGCACTGACTCATTTCACAAACCCAATCCAACTGATTCAGTATAAATATATCAGGATTTTTATTTACAGAGAAACAGAACAATCAGATTTATTTGGATTTCTGGTACCATGAGGATTTTTGAGCTTTAAAGTGAAACCCGTTCAGTTCAGTGCAGTGAAACAGGTCATTAACCAGCCTGTGGTGAGAGCGCCACCTGGTGTCTGTAGAGGGACAGACAGAACCCTGTGCTGTAAAAGCTCAAATTGAGAACAAATATCCTTTTCACAGTAAAGTGTCTTTACAAAAGATTAAAGATATTTATCCTGAGGAATACGCTGGTGGTGACGGTGGAAAGGGAAACCTACCTGAGATGATTTGAAGACGAATCCTGCAGAGGAACCAGATTTAAAGGAGACTCAAATGTATATGGACAGGTACAATGCAAACACAAGTATAATACTACACAAGAAATCTACACAAAATAGAAACAGGGGCTCCAACTTCAGCAGATATAACAAAGTCTACAAACTCTTCTGAAATTGGAGGTTTTTTAAACTATAAAGACAGAAATAAATACAACATCAATGTCAGATTTGTTACATCTTTAATGTGATCTTCCAACAAAAACCTCCAGAGAAAAGAATATATATATTTAATAATTGTAAACATTTTAAATCAAAAACTTGAATAATTTACTTGAATGTTTGTTTTGTGTTCTACTCAATTCCACAAAGAGCCACCAAAGAAACTGTGGGACTTTGAAGGAACGACTGAGTTGAAAGGAACGAAACAGGGGCGGGATATCAAATAATATAGAAGGCACTAAATGGACCATGGAACACTGTAACAACTATCTCCAATAAGTGGAGAAAATGTGGCACCACAGAGACTGAACCCCTGTGAACAGTGGAATAACATTCCAAAGTGGAGATGTGTGAAGTTTTAGTATTAGTTAAAAAAGTATTAGTTAGGAGGGGTGTACAGACTTATGCACTCAGAGTGTTGTAGGGTTTTGTATTCATAATGTTCCCAATTATTAAATACTTCTTTTTTTCTCTGTATTTCTGTTTGTTTACATTAAACATGTAACCAGTCTGACATTTCATAAGAGTGTGGAGACTCTGTTAGAGGTGTTTTGTTGTGTTTGGTTTGGGTGTTTGTTTTGTAAAATATTTTTTGGATTGTTTAATTATGTTTTGAGGTGTTTGTGGTGTGTTGGGTTTTTTATAGATGTTAGTTTTGTGTTTTTTGAGGTGATGTGTGGGGTTTTGAGGTGTTTGTTTTGTGGTGTTTGGATGTGTTTTTGGTTGTTTTGTGGTGTTTATGGGTGTTTTATTGGGTGTATTCAGGTGTTTGTTTTCTGGTTTGTTTGGTTTTTTACATGTTTTGGGTTGTTTTGAAGTGTTTTGCTGTCTTTTCAGGTGTTTTATGGTTTGTTGAGGTGTTTGTTTTATGGTATTTTAAGTTTTTTAAATGGTTTGGGTAGTTTGTAGTGTTTTGAGGTGTTTTTATGCATTTTGTTGTGTTTGGGGTTGTTATGCGGAGTTTGTTAGCTGTTTAATAGTGTTGAGGTGCAGGTTTTGTAGAGTTTTGAAGTGATTTTGGTTGTTTGTGATGTTTTGTGGAGTTTTAAGGTATGTTGAGGTGTTTTGAGGTGTTTGTTGTGTTTTGTGGTTTATTTTGGTGGTTTGAGATGTTTAGAGGTGTTTGTGGTGTTTGTTTTTTTAAGGAGCTCTAAGAGCAGGATTGTGTTGTAGCTACTGATGATATTTAATCAAATACTTTAATTAGTCTCATAATTAGATGAAAAAAGTCTATAATTCTGGATGTTTATGTTCGAGAAACAACCCGCACTTTTAAGGTTTCTGTTAAAATATGTATAAATTGTACATTTTTGTTTATCAACCTTTATTTACTAAACATTAGATCGACAGACTGGTTTAGAGTGAAGGTTGGACTGCATCAAGGATCGGCCCTGAGCCCTTTCCTGTTTGCAGTGGTGATGGACAGGTTGACGGACGAGGTCAGACAGGAGTCTCCCTGGACTATGATGTTTGCGGATGATATTGTGATTTGTTGTGAGAGTAGGGTGCAGGTTGAGAAGAGCCTGGAGAGGTGGAGATATGCGCTGGAGAGAAGGGGAATGAAACTCAGTAGGAGTAAGACAGAATACATGTGTGTGAATGAGAGGGAGGGCAGTGGAGTGGTGCGGTTGCAGGGAGAAGAGCTTCAGAAGGTGGAGGAATTCAGGTACCTGGGGTCAACAGTGCAAAGTAATGGAGAGTGTGTTAGAGAAGTGAAGAAAAGAGTGCAGGCAGGGTGGAGTGGGTGGAGAAGAGTGACAGGAGTGATTTGTGATAGTAGGGTATCTGCAAAATTGAAAGGAAAAGTTTATAGGACTGTGGTGAGACCTGCGATGTTGTATGGTTTAGAGACAGTGGCATTGAGTAAAAGACAGGAGGTAGAGCTGGAGGTAGCAGAGCTGACGATGTTGAGGTTTTCGTTGGGAGTGACGAGGATGGATAAGATTAGAAATGAGTTTATTAGAGGGACAGCGCATGTAGGATGTTTTGGTGACAAGGTGAGGGAGGCGAGATTGAGATGGTTTGGACATGTGCAGAGGAGGGACATGAATTATATTGGTAGAAGAATGCTGAGGATGGAGCCACCAGGTAGGAGGAAAAGAGGAAGGCCAAGAAGGAGGTTCATGGATGTGGTGAGGGAAGACATGCAGGTAGTTGGTGTAAAAGAGGCAGATGTAGAGGACAGGGTGGTATGGAGACGGATGATCCGCTGTGGCGACCCCTAATGGGAGCAGCCGAAAGAAGAAGAAGAAGATTTACTAAACATTAGATCTATATGGTGGTGTTCGGTTTTATTTTCTATCCTGATTATAGTTGAGCTGCTTATTATGTGTGATGTAGTGAGTTTAGCTGAGTTCTGGTTGGTGATTGGTCAGAATGTGTTGATGAATTCTCTATAAAAGCTGCTCTATCAGGAGCACTGATGTATATTGTTCCATAATGTACATGCCAAACTACAAACTATCTAAAGAGACAATATGGAAAGAACCTTGAGAGGAACCAGACTCAGAAAGGAACTCATGGAATGGATGCATGCAAGGCAGCTGGTTCGGACGGCCTGAAGATCACAACCATCACACCAGTGCCCAAGCACTCAGCTGCAGGATGCCTGAATGACTTTCGCCCAGTTACACTCACTCCTACTGTTATGAAGTGCTTTGAGAAACTGGTTCTGAATTACCTCACTGTGGGTCTACCACCTACACTGGACCCACACCAGTTTGCTTATTGCCCGAACAGATCTACAGAGAATGCAGTTTCCACGGCTCTTCATTCAGGCCTCACCCACGTGGGGAAAAACAACACCTACATCAGAATGCTGTTCATTGACTTTAGTTCTGCGTTCAATACAGTCCTCCCCACTGTACTGATCACTAAGCTCAGTGATGGAGACTCCTGTCGGATCTCGTCCTTCAACCTGTCCATCACCACTGCAAACAGGAAAGGGCTCAGAGCCGATCCTTGATGCAGTCCAACCTCCACCTTGAACCAGTCTGTCGTTCCTACTGCACACTTCACTGCCGTCACACTGTCCTCATACATGTCCTGCACCACCCTGCTCACAGATGGTCACCTCTTCTCTCAGCCTGGCTTCCACTACTCTTTCCTATAACTTCATGGTGTGACTGATCAACTTAATTCCCCTGTAGTTACTGCAGGTCTGCACATCTCCCTTATTCTTAAAGATCAGTACCAGCACACTCCTTCTCCATTCCTCAGGCATCTTCTCACCTTCCAGAATCCTGTTAAACAATCTGGTTAAAAACTTCTCTGTCATCTCTCCTAAACATTTCCATGCTCCTGTTTCTCCAACCTCTTTCTCCTGATGCTCTCCTGGACTTCTTCCATCTTACAGTCTCTAATCTCCTTCAGGTTGCATCTCCTACATAGAACATAGACCACCTGTGTGCACCTTCAGAATTTTTGCTTCTCCTCCATCTCACAATGCACTTGTGGAGCATTTGACTCTGTGGTGGCCTCAGCCATCTTCTATGGTGTGGTCTGCTGGTGCAGCAGCACCTCTACTGCAGAAAGGAAGAGACTGGACAAGCTGATCAGGAAGTTCGTCTCAGTCTTGGAGATTCCTCTGGACACTGTACAGGAGGTGGGAGAAGGAGGATGGGAGCTAAACTATCATCATTGCTGGAGAACGTCTCCTGTAGGAAACAGTTTCATCTCTGAGCAGCTCCTTCAGTGAAACACTGTTACATGCTGAATGTCTGAAGGACTGATACAGAAGATCTTTTCTCCCTGCTGCTATTAGACTTTACAATCAGATCTGCTCAGTGAACCAGTCACCAGAATACACACTGTCACTGTTTAACTGCAATAACAATAACAAAGTTTTTAAACAACACGTGCAATAACAGAATCTTATCTTATCTTAGGCACTGATGACATTTATCATCACCCCTTCAACTTCCAGCTTCATGTTCAAGCCTTAAGAAAGAACAGGGAGCACACGGAGCTGCTGGAAAGGCTGCTGCTCACATTAGTGCAGTCTGATGGCAACTCTGTAGCTCAGGGAGATATTTAGTGTAACACACAGTAAATATAAAAACCTCAAATCTCCAGTTTGGAGTGTGACAGGACCAAATCAAGTGCGCTGATGTTTATGTCTCAACATCACAAACATACTGTGTAAAAATGTAAAAGAAATCAGAGGAAGTATAAATTTGCACCAATAAATGTGTAAAGGTCTTCACAAGTCACTGTCTTGATTTTGGAGGTGAAGCAGGAGTTCAGTTTTCATCTCCAAAGCTGAGATCTGAGAATCACAGCTCCAACATTACTGGAGATCATTTTGTGATAGAGAAACAACTCTCGGTTCCGTCTCGGTGTCTTGACCTCAGATATCCTCTGTGTGAAAAATCAGAGAAGGGGGAACATTTTACCCAAAAATACAAACCTGATTCCAAAAAAGTTGGGACACTGTACAAATCTTTAATAAAAACAGAATGCAATGATGTGGAAGTTTCAAATTTCAATAATTTATTCAGGACACAACAAACCCAGCCATTAGTGTTGCACAAGCCAGGTCACTCTTAGTGTCGGTCCCAAGTCTGGATAAATGTGGAGGGTTGTGTTATGAAGGACATGCAGCGTAAAACATGTGCCACATCAAATATACGAATCACAAATAAGAATTTCATAGCGGATCGGTCGAGGCCCGGGTTACCAACAACCACCACAGGTATCATTAGCCGACAGGGTACCGGTGTAAATTGTGCTGCTGTTGGTCAAAGGAGGAGAAGGAGAGGAGGAAGACGTCTACAGAGACGGCAGGGAAAGGAGAAGTGGAGGAGAGTGGAGGTTCGGGTTGGTACTTTAAATGTTGGTACTATGACTGGTAAAGGGAGAGAGGGAGCTGATATGATGGAGAGGAGAAAGGTAGATATGTTGTGTGGAAAGGGAGTAAGAGCAGGAACATTGGAGGTGTTTAAACTGTTCTATCATGGTGTGGATGGAAAGAGAAATGGTGTAGGGGGATTCTGAAGGAAGAGTACAGTAAGAGTGTAGTGGAGGTGAAGAGAGTTTCTGATAGGGTGATGATCGTGAAGCTGGAAGTTGAAGGGGTGATGATAAATGTCAAGTCAAGTCAGGTTTATTTGTATAGCGCTTTTCACAACAGACATTGTCTCAAAGCAGCTTTACACAAATCAACAGTGAAGGTGAATGGTGTGAATTTGTCCCTGATGAGCAGCCGTGGCGACTGTGGTGAAGGAAAAACTCCCTTAGATGTTATGTGGAAGAAACCTTGAGAGGAACCAGACTCAAAAGGGAAACCCATCCTCATTTGATCATAAATCTTTCAACACTACAGAACACTGGAGAGAGAGAACTAACATGATTACTGGAGTATAAGATTATAAGTAAATGTTCTTTCTACAGTCTTTGTTATAAAAGTAGGAGCTACTGAGCTTCAACATTTGTGATCATCACAGATCCAGCATCAGCTTCTCCATTCCAGAGCCTTTAAACACTCCAGGAGGTCCAATGTCAAACTCCACACATGTAGCGGGATCCAAATGGCACTGGTACGTCTCTAGATGGTTCGGGATGTTTGTGAGTTCGGCATCTACTTCTTTAAAGTCCATAATCTTCATGATGTGGGAGGTGACTGGAGCTAGAGGAACCTCAGGGTGTCTCGGGATGGGGAGAGAAAGAGAAGCAGTGGAGAGGAATTAGCGTAGCTGCTGTTCATGATATTAACAGCACAAGTTGATAATGTGATGTGATCAGATGTTCTGGAGCACAAGGTTATGATGTGATGTGTGTTATGTGTAGAACTCGCTAAAAACATACGTCTTTAATCTACACTTAAACTGGGTGAGTGTGTCTGAGCCCCGAACACTGTCAGGAAGACTATTCTAGAGTTTAGGATCTAAATGTGAAAAAGCTCTACCACCTTTAGTGGACTTTGCTATTCTAGGAACTACTAGAAGCCCAGAGTTTTGAGATCTCAGGGAGCGTGGCGGATTGTAGCGAGTTAAAAGACTGGATAGATATATGGGAGCCAAACCATTTAGTGTTTTGTAGGTAAGTAGCAGTAGTTTGTAGTGGATTTGAAACTTAACAGGAAGCCAGTGTAGGGACGATAAGATCGGGGTTATATGGTGATATTTTCTTGACCTTGTAAGAACTCTGGCTGCTGCATTCTGGACTAACTGAAGCTTGTTTATTAATGATGCAGGACATCCACCTAGTAACGCATTACAGTAGTCTATTCTGGAGGTCATAAACGCATGGACGAGCTTCTCTGCATCGGATATGGACAACATGTTTCTTAACTTAGAAATATTTCTAAGGTGAAAGAAGCTGTTTTTGTAACTTGATTGATATGATATTTAAAAGACAAGTTGCTCTAAAATAACTTCCAGGTCTTTTACCGTTGAACTAGTGGTTACAGAACATCCGTCTAAATGCAGGTTGAGATGCTGGAGCTTTTGTATACTAGTTTTTGGGCCGATGAGCAAAATCTTAAATTCTTAAATTCTTATCAGAATTTAAAAGGTGAGGGAGGTGAGATTGAGATGGTTTGGACATGTTCAGAGGAGGGACATGAGTTATATTGGTAGAAGAATGCTGAGGATGGAGACACCAGGTAGGAGGTGTTACGTGTCTGCTGTTTTTTTTTTTCTACTGCTCTTCCCCTCCCCCCTTTTTGTTGGCTTCTATCTTCAGCTCCTTACTGTCTATAGGTGGAGCCACCTGGTAATTGAAATGGAGGCCTCGAAAAAAGGACCAATGATGAGCAAGAGCCCTACCAGAGGAGGCGGAGCTTTCCATTTAAAAGCTGCTCCTGAAGTCCCCAGAGGGGAATGAAAGAAGAGAGAGTTGTTGCTAGTTGTTGCTAGTTGTCTCGATTATACAAGCTCACCTGGTTTAGGAACAGGTAAGAATGTGCGCGCACCTACATTCCACTACGTAGGTTTTTGCTATTGTTTAGACACCCTAGTTAGAGGGTAGGTGCCACCCACTGTATTTTCTGGTAGCATAGCCTGGAGTAGTCAGCTAGACTGTTCCTGTTTGTTAGTTAGGTTAAGCTTCCAAAATACAGCCCAGAGTAGACTTTTTTCTTATGTTCATTTCTTTGGCACTGTCCATGTTCTTTTTCCAGTGGGGGTCTGGTCTTCTTGACTCTGGGAAACTCTTAAAAATTGTTTGTTTACTGCACTTGACCATTAAAACAATAACTACTCTAAACTCTGGTCCTGCTTTTTGTCCAAACAACCTGTAACATCTAAATGGTTATTGTTCGCACACTCCCCTAGGCCTAGCCAAGGTGGGAACGTAACGGAGGAAAAGAGGAAGAACAAGGAGGAGGTTTATGGATGTGGTGAGGGAAGACATGCAGGTAGTTGGTGTAAAAGAGGCAGATGTAGAGGACAGGGGGGTATGGAGATGGATGATCCACTGTGGCGCCCCCTAATGGGAGCAGCTGAAAGAAGAAGAAGAAGAAGACTGTCCTGAAACTTCCCCAGCTTCTCTATCATAATGTTGTCCATCATCATCATACTCTCATTCCCCTCCTCCAGACTGTCCTCCATCAACTTCAAATCCTCTTTTAAACAGTGCTTCAGCACCTTCACAGTTTCCTCTATCCCCTTGAAATTGTGCAGCAGCTTCTTCTTCACACTGTCCTTCAGCTTCTCCTTCCCACGGTCCTCCTGGTTCTTCGTACTATCTTTCAGGTTCTTCAACCTATCCTCCACGTTCTTAAAATTATCGTCCAGGTTCTTCAAACTATCCCTCAGCTCATTCAGTTTGTGCACCTTATTCTTCTGCACACAATATTTGAGCTTCTTTTTCTTCACATTGTCCTCCAGCTTCTTCACACTGGGCTCCAGTTTCTCTTTCACACTGGGCTCCAGTTTCTTTAGAATGTCCTCTGGCTTCTCCTTCACACTGTCCTTCAGCCCCAGAAACCTCTCCATCTCCTTCATCCCAGAATCCTGAAAATACACACATACAATGATCTCCGTTTTTTACAGCAATAAATGAACCTAAAGTCCAAACTTTTGTCTTCATCCTTCTGCTGGAACCCAAACTTCCAACTTTTTTGTCTCCAGATATTTCCTTTAATTTTGGATCTTCATGAGAATAAAATATTTCTCTTCTACTTCTGCAGTAAGAGACTTTCGGTGGAAACTTCAGGGTTCAAGGAGCACAACTAAATTACCATCACCTGGTTCTGAGGAACCTCTGTGGGCTGGACCAGAGCTGATTCTCCATCCGGGTCACAGACAGGGCCTGAATGCACATCATCATCATCAATTATTTCTGCTATGGGCTCCACACACATGCAGGAGTTTGGGATCTGGATGAAGCTCTAGAGCAGAACAATTCCAAATGTTTTCCTTCTTGGCTGAAACACACATGTGAATAACAGGAAGGTGTGTGTGTTCCAGTCAAGAAGGAAAAACTCAAAATCTTGTTTCAAAATCTCCTCTGGTCCGAGTCGTTCTTTTGTCACGTGACTCACAAACACGCTGCACAATGCAATAGATCAGGGTTTTTTTTTTTTTTTTTTGGTCTGAATCTCGACATTATTGTTACAAGAATTCTGGGAGTCGCGTGACAAAAGAACTGAAGGGGTGTGGCAGGGGCGTGGCTTACACACCAACTCAATTTCTATGGAAGATTAAAAAGCACGTGTTCAGGTGTAAATCATTTCAGATTTTTTTTGATGGTCACGTGATTTGGTGCGAAATGGTTCCAGTGGAGTTTAAACTCAGAGCTGCTGAGAACATGTTCAGGTCTCATCCTGAACTTTAAAACTTTATATATAGGGACAGGAAGGACTGAGAGGAACTATATATATATATATATATATATCTTGGTTAGTTCCTGAGTTCCTCTCGGTCCTTCCTGTCCCCTCCCACTGTCTCCTCTGTGTCCTCCAGGTTCTCCAGCTCTACTCTCCTCCAGATCTCATCATCCTGCTGCAGAACTAAATCTACTGCTTGTATGTGTCTGAGAGAAGAGAAGTGAACGTAGCACCTGCTGCTTCCAGCAGGACTGAGAGACAGATCTACCTGCACTTGTGTCCTCCTCTGTTCTTCTCTCCTCTCCATGTCCTCTTTTACTACACCAGTAATCTGCAGCGGTGGCGGCTGCAGCTCCGGTCACGAACAGCAGGGGGCGCAGTGGAACATCATCTCCAACGAGTTCTCTGCGAAAATTCATCTTCTCTCATGATCTCTGGAGGGTTCAAAAATATTAGATCATATGTTTATTTGAAGGAACTGAGACGTTTATAGAATTTGATCATTTTTATTGTTTTTTTTTTATATGAATAAATGATGATTTATGGTCAGATGTCCACAAATTTTTAGTCCATAAATGATTAAATGAATCCTGAATTAAATTCTGTTTCTGTTATTAACTGGATAAATGATCAATATGATCTTCTGTGCTTCTCCACCTGCTTTCCACAATATTCACAAAAATGTAATTTTGTAAACTTCCAATGACCCTGTGACCAGCAGGTGGCGCTTTGTAGTAGGTTGTTGCAGAGGCCCAGGTCATAGTTCTGAAGGCGCGTTGCTGAGATCCAGCATCACATCCTGTTTTTTTTGGTGGATTCTGATTCACCCTGAAGATAACAGGCAGAAATGTGGAGATTTGTGGACAAAAATTCAAGATGGCGGAGGTCCAATGATGGTGGCGCTAGAACCCGGTTAACTTTGGTCAAAACGTTCCTCAGATCCTTCAAGATCACGGTTAAAAATAATTACAACTTTCTAATGGTTAAATATCTAAGCTGCTGTAGACACCAGATCCAGAAGAACAACAGTAGAGTCCGTGCCTGGTGAAGCCCGAGTCTGGATCCAGTGTGGGATCCATATTATTCAAATATTCATGTATAATAATAATAATAATAATAATAATAATTACACCACTGTACACCAACATTGTTCTTTATTATAATTGGAAGATCTGCTGATTATAAACTACAGAAAACTCCAGATGTGTTCCAGAGCATTTACACTTTCATTGTTCAGAAAATAATCAAGGTGATGGAGCGAGGAGGAGGAGCAGAGTGAGTGTGTGTGTGTGTGTGTGTGTGTGTGTGTGTGTGTGTGTGTGTGTGTGTGTGTGTGTGTGTGTGAGGTATCTGATACTCCTGAAATGAACTGAAACACATCATGAAGATATAAAAGGTACAGACAGAAGAGGAGAACAGGAACATCTCCAGCTGTTACAGCATTACTGTAGGAACTCCACACTGAAACGTGTTCAATGTTTATAAATCACGTGTATTCTTTAAATTCTGAAGTGCTGCTGTTGGGGGACGGAGCTCCAGATCTTCACACTGGACCTTCTCACTGTTTGTATTTGCCAATAAGTTCTCGAGATATGATGAGCCTCTGGATCTGAGCAGTGCCTTCATAAATCTGAGGAGAACAACAAGGAATTTGTAAATTGTGTGTGTGTGTGTGTGTGTGTGTGTGTGTGTGTGTGTGTGTGATATCAGCAGGAAATCAGAAGGCAGTGAGGTGGTGAAAAGTGAGGTGGAAGGTTCTTGACGGACCTGGTAGATCTTGGCGTCTCTCATCAGTTTCTCCACAGGATATTCACTGTTGAATCCGTTTCCTCCGAACACCTGCACTGCGTCACACGCCACCTGATTAGCGATGTCTCCAGCGTAGGCCTTAGCAATGGAGGCGTAGTAGGTGTTCCTCCTGCCCTCGTCCACTTCCCACGCTGCTCTCTGATAGGCCAGCCGAGCTAGCTCCACCTTCATCGCCATCTCAGCCAGCATGAAGGATACAGCCTGGTGCTGCAGCCAAGGGAACAGCCAACAATTACAAACATGGCTTCTTCCTCATCTTCCTCCTCCTCCACACTACCCTCCTCCTCCACACCACCCTCTTCCTCCTCCTCCACACCACCCTCTTCCTCCTCCTCCACACCACCCTCTTCCTCTTCCTCTACACCACCCTCTTCCTCTTCCTCCACACCACCCTCTTCCTCCTCCTCCACACCACCCTCTTCCTCCTCCTTCACACCACCCTCTTCCTCCACACCACCCTCTACCTCTTCCTCTACACCACCCTCTTCCTCCTCCTTCACACCACCCTCTTCCTCCACACCACCCTCTACCTCTTCCTCTACACCACCCTCTACCTCTTCCTCTACACCACCCTCTTCCTCTTCCTCTACACCACCCTCTTCCTCCTCCTCCACACCACCCTCTTCCTCCACACCACCCTCTACCTCTTCCTCTACACCACCCTCTTCCTCTTCCTCTACACCACCCTCTTCCTCCTCCTCCACACCACCCTCTTCCTCTTCCTCCACACCACCCTCTTCCTCTTCCTCTACACCACCCTCTTCCTCTTCCTCTACACCACCCTCTTCCTCTTCCTCCACACCACCCTCTTCCTCCTCCTTCACACCACCCTCTACCTCTTCCTCTACACCACCCTCTTCCTCTTCCTCTACACCACCCTCTTCCTCTTCCTCTACACCACCCTCTTCCTCCTCCTCCACACCACCCTCTACCTCTTCCTCTACACCACCCTCTTCCTCTTCCTCTACACCACCCTCTTCCTCCTCCTCCACACCACCCTCTTCCTCTTCCTCCACACCACCCTCTTCCTCTTCCTCTACACCACCCTCTTCCTCCTCCTCCACACCACCCTCTTCCTCTTCCTCCACACCACCCTCTTCCTCCACACCACCCTCTTCCTCTTCCTCTACACCACCCTCTTCCTCTTCCTCTACACCACCCTCTTCCTCTTCCTCTACACCACCCTCTTCCTCTTCCTCTACACCACCCTCTTCCTCCTCCTCCACACCACCCTCTTCCTCCACACCACCCTCTTCCTCCTCCTCCACACCACCCTCTTCCTCCTCCTTCACACCACCCTCTTCCTCCACACCACCCTCTTCCTCTTCCTCCACACCACCCTCTTCCTCTTCCTCTACACCACCCTCTTCCTCTTCCTCTACACCACCCTCTTCCTCTTCCTCCACACCACCCTCTTCCTCCTCCTCCACACCACCCTCTTCCTCTTCCTCCACACCACCCTCTTCCTCCTCCTCCACACCACCCTCTTCCTCCTCCTCCACACCACCCTCTTCCTCCACACCACCCTCTTCCTCTTCCTCCACACCACCCTCTTCCTCCTCCTCCACACCACCCTCTTCCTCCTCCTCCACACCACCCTCCTCCTCCACACCACCCTCCTCCTCCACACCACCCTCTTCCTCCTCCTCCACATCACCCTCTTCCTCCTCCTCCACACCACCCTCTTCCTCCTCCTCCATACCACCCTCTTTCTCTTCCTCCACACCACCCTCTTCCTCCTCCTCCATACCACCCTCTTTCTCCTCCTCCACACCACCCTCTTCCTCCTCCTCCACACCACCCTCTTCCTCTTCCTCCACACCACCCTCTTTCTCCTCCTCCACACCACCCTCTTCCTCCTCCTCCATACCACCCTCTTTCTCTTCCTCCACACCACCCTCTTTCTCCTCCTCCACACCACCCTCTTCCTCCTCCTCCATACCACCCTCTTCCTCCTCCTCCACACCACCCTCTTCCTCCACACTACCCTCTTCCTCTTCCTCCACACCACCCTCTTTCTCCTCCTCCACACCACCCTCTTCCTCCACACCACCCTCTTCCTCCTCCTCCACACCACCCTCTTCCTCCTCCTCCACACCACCCTCTTCCTCCTCCTCCACACCACCCTCTTCCTCCTCCTCCACACCACCCTCTTCCTCCTCCTCCACACCACCCTCTTCCTCCACACTACCCTCTTCCTCTTCCTCCACACCACCCTCTTCCTCCTCCTTCACACCACCCTCTTCCTCCACACCACCCTCTTCCTCTTCCTCCACACCACCCTCTTCCTCTTCCTCCACACCACCCTCTTCCTCCTCCTTCACACCACCCTCTTCCTCCACACCACCCTCTTCCTCCTCCTTCACACCACCCTCTTCCTCCACACCACCCTCTTCCTCTTCCTCCATACCACCCTCTTCCTCCTCCTCCACACCACCCTCTTCCTCCTCCTCCACACCACCCTCTTCCTCTTCCTCCACACCACCCTCTTCCTCCTCCTCCATACCACCCTCTTTCTCCTCCTCCACACCACCCTCTTCCTCCTCCTCCATACCACCCTCTTCCTCCTCCTCCATACCACCCTCTTCCTCCTCCTCCATACCACCCTCTTCCTCCTCCTCCAACCACCCTCTCCTCCTCCTCCACACCACCCTCTTCCTCCTCCTTCACACCACCCTCTTCCTCCACACCACCCTCTTCCTCTTCCTCCACACCACCCTCTTCCTCTTCCTCCACACCACCCTCTTCCTCCTCCTCCACACCACCCTCTTCCTCCTCCTCCACACCACCCTCTTCCTCCTCCTTCACACCACCCTCTTCCTCCACACCACCCTCTTCCTCCTCCTCCATACCACCCTCTTCCTCCTCCTCCACACCACCCTCTTCCTCTTCCTCCACACCACCCTCTTCCTCCTCCTCCATACCACCCTCTTCCTCCTCCTCCACACCACCCTCTTCCTCCTCCTCCACACCACCCTCTTCCTCCTCCTCCACACCACCCTCTTCCTCCACACTACCCTCTTCCTCTTCCTCCACACCACCCTCTTCCTCCTCCTCCACACCACCCTCTTCCTCCTCCTCCACACCACCCTCTTCCTCCTCCTCCACACCACCCTCTTCCTCCACACTACCCTCTTCCTCTTCCTCCACACCACCCTCTTCCTCCTCCTTCACACCACCCTCTTCCTCCTCCTTCACACCACCCTCTTCCTCCTCCTCCACACCACCCTCTTCCTCCTCCTCCACACCACCCTCTTCCTCCTCCTTCACACCACCCTCTTCCTCCTCCTCCACACCACCCTCTTCCTCCTCCTTCACACCACCCTCTTCCTCCACACCACCCTCTTCCTCCTCCTCCATACCACCCTCTTCCTTCTCCTCCACACCACCCTCTTCCTCCACACTACCCTCTTCCTCCTCCTCCACACCACCCTCTTCCTCCACACTACCCTCTTCCTCCTCCTCCACACCACCCTCTTCCTCCACACTACCCTCTTTCTACTCCTCCTCCACACCACCCTCTTCCTCCTCCTCCATACCACCCCCTTTTTCTCCTCCTCCATACCACCCTCTTCCTCCTCCTCCATACCACCCTCTTCCTCCTCCTCCACACCACCCTCTTCCTCCTCCTCCATACCACCCTCTTTTTCCTCCTCCACACCACCCTCTTCCTCCTCCTCCACATCACCCTCTTCCTCCTCCTCCATACCACCCTCTTTCTCCTCCTCCACACCCTCTTCCTCCTCCACACCACCCTCTTCCTCCTCCTCTACCCCCTCTCCTCGACCTGCACCACCCCACTCTTCTTCCTCACATTTACAGAAGGTTCAGTACCTCAGCAATAAAGCGACCAAAAGTTTTTCTCTCTAATGAATATTTCATCGCTTCATCCAGTGCCCTCTGTGCGAGACCAGTCGCTCCTGCAGCAACCTGGAAAACACACACACACACACGCACACGCACGCACACGCACGCACACACACACACACACACACACACACACACACACACACACACACACACACACATTTTTATATAAGTGTAGAATAACGTTACTATTCTGTAATAATCAGCAGATACTCATAGCTGGAACTTTTGATGCACTTAAACCCCTACAGGAAATGTTCACTTATAGAACAATAATGCTGAAGATAAAAGTGTACATCAAACACACTCCAGATCCTGTGCAAGAAACATTCATCTGAACCCAGGAAGCCTTACAGGAGGGCGTGTCTTGTCAAAGGCTCCCATAGCGATTTTAAACCCCGCCCCCTCTCCGATCAGCACATTCTCTTCAGGGATCCTGACGTCCTCAAAGGTGATGCCGCGAGTGTCTGAGCACCTCTGCCCCATATTCATCTCCTGCACACAGAAAAAACACCACCATGCAGAGAACAAACACTCAACTTATTCACATCTTCAAGATAGCAAAGCAACTTGTTTACCAAAGGTCACACCCAGCTCACCTTTACACCCTGCTAGCCCCACCCACCAGCTCACCTTTACACCCTGCTAGCCCCACCCACCAGCTCACCATTACACCCTGCTAGCCCCACCCACCAGCTCACCATTACACCCTGCTAGCCCCACCCACCAGCTCACCTTTACAACCTGCTAGCCCCACCCACCAGCTCACCATTACACCCTGCTAGCCCCACCCACTGGACACTGAACTTCTCCACCGATATGTGCTTCTCCAAAATGTTCCCACAAAATTGGAGTTACACAGTTGTATTGGACGTCTCTGGATGCATGAGCATGAAATTGTTCCTTCACTTAAACTAGGAGACCCAAAACATGTTCCAGCATGACAATGCTGGAACATGTCATGCTGGAACATGTTCCAAAACATGTTCCAGCATGACAATGCTGGAACATGTCATGCTGGAACCCATCTGGAAAGCTGCTTTCCAGATGGGTTGGAAGATGTGGAAAATCTCCTGCCTATTAAACACCTTTAGGATGAATGTGAAAGCTGACTAAATGTGGAATGGGATGTTCGAAAAGAAGCACAGACCAATCTCATAGTCAGGTGTCCACATTCTTTTGGCCATGGTGTGTATAATTAGAAGGTAGCTCCAGGCTAAACTCTGATACACTGTGAATGCCCTCAGTGATGTGTGATGATACTGTGATGTATTTATACACAGCAGGTCACATCCAGGGAATGAAAATTCTCACCTTCCTGCCGATTTGAACTCCTGGTGTGTCTGCGTCCACGATAAAGCCTGTGAAAGCTTTACTGGCCGGGCATTTAGGGTCAGGGTTAGTACGGGTCAACAGGAAATACCTGCGTGCACACACACACACACACACCACACACACACACACACACACACACACACACACACACACACACACACACACACGATAGAAAAACAGGTAGAAAAACAGCCCCAGAACATTAACGAGTCACCACCGTTCAACTGGACATGAGGAACCTTCACACATGGCTTGCTGTCCGTGTGCACAAATACCAAGAAGTGTGCCAAAAAGCTCTATTTTGGTTTCATCTGACCATAGAACCAGATCCCTTCTGAAGCTCCAGTAGTGTCTGGGAAACTGAAGATGCTGGAATTTGGTTTTGGATGAGAGTAGAAGCTTTTTTTCTCTAACCATTCCAAACAGATGGTGGTGATGTCGGTGATAATCTTCTGCAGTTTTAGAGGATTTCTGACCCCAACACATGACTCCAGCTCTGATCTACTGAAATGTGGGGGTTTTTCCAGCCTTCATCACTCATATTTACCAAGTGTGCAAAATTATTTAAAGGCACCGCAGGAAAAAAATAAACATGACTTTTATATTAGACTGAAAACCCTTCACACGTCTACTGCAAAACACAGGAAATAAAAACAAACCATTTCATAGAGCAGAATCAAAACTCTTCAGTAGATCAGAATTTATTCCCATACCTCTAAATCACCGAATCACTCAAATCATTCAATCACTCAAATCATTTGACCACTCAAACCATTCAATCACAGAATCACTCAACTCATTCAATCACTCAAATAATTCAATCAATCAAATCACTCAAATCATTCAATCACAAAATCACTCAAATCATTCAATCACTCAGTCACCTGAGTCACTGAATCACTTGATTCACCCAAACCACAGGAATCAGTCAATCACATGAATGAATTCAGGTCCTGAGTGAATGAACACACCAGTTTGCTTTTCCACCGTTGGTGATCCACATCTTCTGTCCATTGACAATATACTCATCTCCTTTCTTCTCAGCACGAGTCTTTATTCCTGCCACATCAGATCCTGCACCGGGTTCGGTTACACAATACGCCTTTTACACACACACACACACACACACACACACACACACACACACACACACACACACACACACACACACACACACACACTATATTTTGCATATTTATACACACAGTGTAAGCTCGGTACTCGTGGGGTTTGGTTCTGTGACCGCTCGCGTGTGTTTCCTTTTTCAAGGGGATTTGTACTGTACTCTAAACTCAGCATAAATTGTGAATTACTTGTTATAAATGGGGTATTAATTACTTTAAATAAAAATATTATAATAAAATAGTTTTTCAAACATTTTTATGTAATTTATTAGTACAAACTCTTTTAAAATGTTACTCGTGAGTTACTCTCAGTCCAGTTCCAAATAAACAGTCATGAAATATCGAGGTTCCACTCTGTATACAGTGTAATATATATATATATATAAGAGGAATAAATAAGCAGTAATATAATATGAATATTTATATGTAACACACAGGACAGTAAATACTTACACACATCAGCGGCTCCTCAGTCATTCTGCCCAAATATTTTTGCTTCTGCTCCTCGTTCCCGGCGATAATGACGGGCATTTGCTGTGAGAACAGAAATATATCTATTTTAAACTCGTCTCAGACAAATTCATAAAACATAAGGATTTAACCCAACGCAGAAGTTACTTTATTCAGGGAGGAAAAAACAGACAATCTACAGGTCCTGGGGGAGGAGCCTGGTAGACATGGGTGGGATGAGGGGGTGTGGCCTAAATAAGTCACATGCAGATCTGCTAAAAACAGGACTAATCTTAACTGCCTTTACTCACGATGGTCCTGAACTCTTAATATGAGGGGAATATAGATGAGCTCACGCCGAGAGAATT
>JBCEWE010000480.1:3132500-3134563 GCA_039877035.1 Silurus lanzhouensis | reverse complement strand
ATACTATATATATAGTATATATATATATTAGATAGTATATATATATATATATATATAGTGTAGTGTAGTGTAAAGAAGTATATATATATATATATATATATATATAATAGTGTAGTGTAAAGAAGTATAATAATATATATATATAGTGTTAGTGTAGTGTAAAGAAGTATATTATATATATATTATAGTGTAGTGTAGTGTAAAAGAAGTATATATATATATATATAATAGTGTAGTGTAGTGTAAAGAAGTATATATATATATATATATTAGTGTAGTTAAATATATATATATATATATAGTGTAGTGTAGTGTAAAGAAGTATATAATATATATATATATTAGTGTAGTGTAGTGTAAAAGAAGTATATTATATATATTATATATATATAATATATAGTGTAGTGTAGTGTAAAGAAGTATATATATATATATATATAGTTGTTAAGTGTTAGTGATAAAGAAGTATATTATATATATATTATAAATATATATATTATAGTGTAGTGTAGTGTAAAGAAGATATATATATTATATATAGTGTAGTGTAAAGTTATATTATTTTTTTTTAATTATATATATGTGTGTAAAGAAGTATATATATATATATAAATAATATATTATATGTGTAGTGTAGTGTAAAGAAGTAATATATATATATATATATATTAGTGTAGTGTAGTGTAAAGAAGTATATATATATATATATATATATATAGTGTAGTGTAGTGTAAAGAAGTATATATATATATATAGTGTAGTGTAGTGTAAAGAAGTATATATATATATTATAGTGTAGTGTAGTGTAAAGAAGTATATATATATATATTAGTGTATGTAAAGAAGTAATATATATATATTATATAAAAATATATATATATTAAATATATATATATATATATTATATTTTTTATATATATATAGTGTAGTGTAGTGTAAAGAAGTATATATATATATATACTTCTTTACACTACACTACACTACACTACACTACACTACACTAACCTCCAGGAAGTATGTGCACAATGGACCAACACAGTACTGCAAAATAAATCGCTGTTTTTGACCATCTTACTTCATGCTTCCTCTTTCATAAATCTTTCATAAAGTTTATTATTTCCTCTTGACATTACGTGTCCACCTGCTCCACATACATTCTGGCCTGGTGTCATTGTACTGCAGTTCCCCTGTGACATCTCCTGACTTTTTCTCCCTGGAACCTGGCCTTTGTGGCAGACGGTGGTCAGACCCAGAGTGAAATGCTTCCACCATGACTCTGTCAGCAGAAAGCATCTTTACGCAACACCTTGGGGGCCAAACCTGGCAGCCTGGTAATGAAGGTACAAATAAAGCACCATGCTGAGATGATAGAATTGTCCCCTGCTCTCGAGCTCTCGCCTTCAAACGGGAGCGACGCTAGAAAGGAGAAGATAGGAAGAGAGGGCTGGGAGAGGGGGAGAAGCCCTGGAGTAGAGCCAGCTTCCCAAGGTAGTGTACAAGTATCTTTAGAAGCTGGCGTCTTGTTAGCTAATACATTACACCAATCATGGTGAGCTATCTTAAGCTACAATTAATCTGCACCCTGGCATGCGCTGATAGGACAGCAACATGCTGTTTCTTAATTAAAAGCAAACGGATTAAAAATGATTAATAACGGGTATTAAATATTCTCATGGACTACAAGCATGGGGAATCTAGCTTTCTTATGCCGGCTTAAAACGAAGAAGTCATTAACGCTCCCCCAATCTTCATAAGCCAGAGCTTTACTTTGTTGGGATCAGAAGTTGCTTACCTCATGCATATGCATTTCTCTATCATGGCGAGTCAAAAAAGGCATCGGTGTGGCATTTGGTGGCTGAGAAACTTGTTGACTTTTGATTTGGACATTTTCCCCTTTGCCTTTAACATTTGACTGCCTCATGGGGTGTGTGAGTGAAGAGAGTCTGTTTATGTGTGTGTGTGTATCTGTTTGTGTTTCTATTCTGCTGCTTGTGAGTAATGAAATTATGCAGATATAAAGAATTACTGTTCACATAATTTTAGTAACCCCACTGAGGTTTAGA
>JBCEWE010000480.1:3115000-3127500 GCA_039877035.1 Silurus lanzhouensis | reverse complement strand
CAGTGTAGCTAGACAGCATAGGATGGTGGTCTGTAGGATGGTTTTGGAGGCGAAGAAGAAGAGGAGGAGAGTGAGGACTGAAAGAAGAATAAGATGGTGGAAACTGAAGGAGGAAGAGTGTAGTGTGAGGTTTAGGGAAGAGGTCAGAGAGAGGCTCAGTGGTGTTAAGGAGGTGTTGGATGATTGGGCAACTACTGCAGGAGTGATGAGGGAGGCAGCTAGAAAAGTACTTGGTGTGACATCTGGAAATAGAATGGAAGACAAGGAGACGTGGTGGTGGAATGTGGAAGTGCAGGAGAGCATAAGGAGAAAGAGGTTGGCAAAACAGAAGTGGGATAGACAGAGTGATGAGAAAAGTAGGCAGGAGTACAAGGAGATGCGGCAGCTGGTTAAGAGGGATGTGGCGAAAGCCAAGGAAAAGGCATATGAGGAGCTGTATGAGAGGTTGGACACTAAGGAAGGAGAAAAGGATTTGTACCGATTGGCCAGGCAGAGGGACCGAGCTGGAAAGGATGTACTGCAAGTTAGAGCAGTAAAGGATGGAGAGGGAAATGTGTTGACTAGTGAGGAGAGTGTGTTGAGAAGATGGAGGGAGTATTTTGAGCAGCTGATGAATGAGGAAAATCAGAGAGAGAGAAGGTTGGATGATGTGGAGTTGGTGAAGCAGGATGTAGATAGGATTAGTAAGGAGGAAGTGAGAGCAGCGATTAAGAGGATGAAGAGTGGAAAGTCGGTTGGACCAGTCGACATACCGGTAGAAGCGTGGAGATGTTTAGGAGAGATGGCAGTGGAGTTTTTGACCAGATTGTTTAACAGGATTTTGGAAGGTGAGAAGATGCCTGAGGAATGGAGAAGAAGTGTGCTGGTACCGATCTTTAAGCATAAAGGAGATGTGCAGACCTGCAGTAACTACAGGGGTATTAAGTTGATCAGTCACACCATGAAGTTATGGGAAAGAGTAGTGGAAGCCAGGCTGAGAGAAGAGGTGACCATCTGTGAGCAACAGTATGGTTTCATGCCGAGGAAGAGCACCACAGATGCCTTATTTGCTTTGAGAATGTTGATGGAGAAGTATAGAGAAGGACACAAGGAATTGCATTGTGTATTTGTGGATTTAGAGAAGGCGTACGACAGGGTGCCAAGAGAGGAGTTGTGGTATTGTATGAGGAAGTCAGGTGTGTCAGAGAAGTATGTGAGGGTGGTGCAGGACATGTATGAGGACAGTGTGACGGCAGTGAAGTGTGCAGTAGGTACGACAGACTGGTTTAGAGTGAAGGTTGGACTGCATCAAGGATCGGCCCTGAGCCCTTTCCTGTTTGCAGTGGTGATGGACAGGTTGACGGACGAGGTCAGACAGGAGTCTCCCTGAGAGTAGGGAGCAGGTTGAGAAGAGCCTGGAGAGGTGAAGATATGCGCTGGAGAGAAGGGGAATGAAACTCAGTAGGAGTAAGACAGAATACATGTGTGTGAATGAGAGGGAGGGCAGTGGAGTGGTGCGGTTGCAGGGAGAAGAGCTTCAGAAGGTGGAGGAATTCAGGTACCTGGGGTCAACAGTGCAAAGTAATGGAGAGTGTGTTAGAGAAGTGAAGAAAAGAGTGCAGGCAGGGTGGAGTGGGTGGAGAAGAGTGACAGGAGTGATTTGTGATAGTAGGGTATCTGCAAAATTGAAAGGAAAAGTTTATAGGACTGTGGTGAGACCTGCGATGTTGTATGGTTTAGAGACAGTGGCATTGAGTAAAAGACAGGAGGTGGAGCTGGAGGTAGCAGAGCTGAAGATGTTGAGGTTTTCGTTGGGAGTGACGAGGATGGATAAGATTAGAAATGAGTTTATTAGAGGGACAGCGCATGTAGGATGTTTTGGTGACAAGATGAGGGAGGCGAGATTGAGATGGTTTGGACATGTGCAGAGGAGGGACATGAATTATATTGGTAGAAGAATGCTGAGGATGGAGCCACCAGGTAGGAGGAAAAGAGGAAGGCCAAGAAGGAGGTTCATGGATGTGGTGAGGGAAGACATGCAGGTAGTTGGTGTAAAAGAGGCAGATGTAGAGGACAGGGTGGTATGGAGACGGATGATCCGCTGTGGCGACCCCTAATGGGAGCAGCCGAAAGAAGAAGAAGAAGAAGATCCAATACTGAGAGCTCTAAGGTGAGTTTTATGATTACAGAAGTAATTAAGGATCTCTAATGCCGCAGTAGTGGCCTTATGAAGTACACTTTATAGTAAATTTACGAAATATTTAGAATAATTATTTCTTTATAAATATACACTCATGTAGCGTACATTCATGCAGTTATTAACCAGTCATTTGGAAGGAGCACAATGCATACATCAATTAGATACTTAACAACGAAATAATGTGGTACAGTAATCCACCACTTTACTGTGGTTGAAATCTCGCACCCCCGGTTTAACGTGGAATTGCATTTGCCACATAACCAATTTGTTCGGCTGATTTTCCCGGTCTCTCATGGATAGCACGATAGACCACAAAAATTGTTTTCATGGAGTTTTTTTGTTGAAATAATGAAATGTATTAATACAGATATAATTATTAATTATAAAATGAAGTAAAATGTTAATACAGTACAGTACTGTAAACATTTGGGGTGGCGTCTGTTTATTGCGGTTAATAATCATTCTGGGTTTCTAAGATGTGGGTTTTTTTTCTTGAGTGAAACAACCAAAAGTTAAAACTAGCAAGTTTTCTAAATGCTTTTCTAAATGTCCCCATTATGATATAGAATGATTAATATATTTGATTATTATCACGGTTTTTCGTTTATCGCGGGCAGTATATACACATTGGAACGTATATATATATATATACACCAAATAACATCTGGTATTTGTACACTCTCCAGTTTGTGCCCACTGTAGCCTCAGATTCATGTTTTTGCCTGACAGGAGTGGAACCTATTGCTTTTTCTGCTATTGTAGCTCATACACTTCATGTTGGTTTGACATGCTGTATGTTCTGGCATGCTGTTCTGCTCGCCATACTCTTGAAAAGAGGCTATATTTATTATCTGAACCAGTTATCAGCTGAAACCAGGCTGGCCATTCTCCTCTGATGTTTCTAATTCTGTGAAAATAATTATGCAAACATTAAAGTAAAGCTCTTGGTTTTGCATAATTTTTATGGATTGTTATGTATGGGAATGGATTGTAAATGTTTGTATTAGCTAAATTAAAATTTCATGTTTTATTTTTTTTTTTTATTTGATCAATAAACACTTTTACAAACCAGAGAACTAAGAGTAAATACACAACAGTAAAACACAACATTAATGCTTGTTAAAAATGGCATATTAATAAGTCATGTCTCGTGTTTGAAACCTATAAACTGTAGTATGTAGCATTTCTTACATCATCAAATCTAATCCCTGTCTGTGAATGCAACCCCATGTGTTTCCTTTAGAGTAGTTTTCATATCGAGGACTGTTGTACTGTGAATTTTCATGTCAAAAACATAACTCGAGGATTGTAATACGTACGTGTGAACAGTCCGCGTCCATGTTTACTATAACACTTTATTAGTAATGGGCTACCCACTCATGCGTCTGTGGTGGCTAAACACCACAATTTGATATCTTGTCATATTCAAGTGCATAATTTGAGCCATTTCAAAGGCCTGAGCTGATTTGTCAGTCATGCAAGCAGCAGTGAGCTGTTTTTCCCTGTTTGCTGTTCATGTAAATAAGTGCATTGATGGCATAATTTTGTGGCTGAATCTATATTTATTACAAACAGTGTAAAAGATAAACATCCTCCAGAGTGGAAATCATTTAATTTCTGCAGCAGAAGCTGGTCTTATGAGGAGTGAGTTATTTATTCGCATGTACTATGTGTAAAGAGGAACGGCAGCAGTAAGGAGCAGAAGTCTGTGTGAAATTAGGGCACATGGTGTATCAGGATGTGTGTGTGTGTGTGTGTGTGTGTGTGTGTAGCTCGGATACATAGAACTCTGACTAAAACATATACCTTCATATAAGCCCCGTTCCTGTCTTATAGTTCTACTGCAATATTTCGGGAGCCAGGCGTTCCCTGCTTATCTTCAAACCAAAGCCCTCAATGTTCTCTCCTCTAATGCGTGATGCTTTCCTCCTGCCACTGATCAAAGTGCTATTTTCTGAATTTCAAGCTTTTTAACTTCAACCGTCTTAAGAGGGATGAGGCAGATCAAACTGAGGCGATGAGAGAAGGGGAGAAAAGAAAAAGCGCAGAGCGAGAGAGAAGCACATCTTTGTAGTCTCGTCCCTTTGTTTTTCACTCTCTTACTTTCATACTGGGCCGCTAGATAGGTCAGCTCTATTACCAATCCGCCAGCCCACAAATATTTAAAACAAATTGAATCGCACACCCAATACCCATCACAATTACGCGCGGCACAATAACTAAATTAGCAGTTCAACACAATAATTGGAAATGCGGCTCGCACGCTCCCGGCAGCCTCCCTCGAGGGCCTCACTGATCTATGGAGGCCCGTCAGCTCTGCTAATTCCACAGCTAATTACAGACGCACCGCAGAATGAAGTTGTTTGTCTCCAAATACCATTTTCAGCATCGAGGCGAACAGAGGCCATGCTGAGATAGACAAAAATGAGATGGAAGTGTGTGGTCATGTTTGTTCATGACTTTCATGCATTTTTATTTGTTGTTGTAATTTTGTGAGTGCATTCGATAGTGACAAGAAACAAATTATCAGAATCATAACCCGGGGTGGTGTGGACATGTTTCTGTCAGGCCACTGGCTGCTTTACGCTGATAGCTGTTCTGGAAAAGTTTTGATTAAAATGATAGAGGAGTGTAAAGCTGGGAATCACATGTTCTGGCAATGTTTTGGGGTAATGAGAACAGTATGAAGTGAAGTGATTTTTTTCGCATATGGGTTAATGGTTTGATGGATTCCGTTTTAGATTAGGAGAACATCTAAATAATTATTGTACAGCTGTCACAGGAAGTATTTCTTCAGCATTTAGCATTTAGAGATTAATGTAAGCATGAAATGTTTCTAGTGTAGTAGTTGAATATTATTTAATAATTTGTACTATAACTTTTTATTTCCTAATAATAATAATAATAATAATAATAAAAAAGACACAGTTGTTCATTTGTAGGGCAAATTAGCATAGCCAATCCACCAACCTCTGTGCTTTGGGTGGTGAGTTAAAATCAGAGAACACTGATGGGATTGAACCAGGGGATCTGGGGTGGTCACACTACTTATTATTATTATTAGTAGTAGTAGTAGTAGTAGTAGTAGTAGTAGAAGTAGTAGTATTATCATTAGTATTAGTATTATTAGTATTCTTCTTCTTCTTCTTCTTCTTCTTATTATTATTGTTGTTGTTTTTATTATTATTATATCAGCAGTGCTAGAAGTTTTTGTTTTTACGAATCAAAGTAGCAAATATTCCTAAAACTGAGACTAGAGGCATCCTTAGCTACTCTTTCCTCTCCCTCGATTTCTTTCTGCTATCAAGTAATAAATAGATAGAGGGACTGAAACTGGTTTGCCTTGTGCTAAAGCAGGGACCTACATTTACATTTACATTTACGTCATTTAGCAGTTGCCCTTGTCCAGAGCGATGTACAAAAGTGCTTTGTGTCTCTATTAATAAATAAATCTACACTTGTTCACTAGATTACAAAATTAAAACTACAGAGCCTACAACTCTGTTTAGAGGATTTTTTTTGTTGTTATAAAAGACAATGCAAACCTGAAAAAGTGTTAATTTAAGTGTTTCAGAAGGAGGAAGGTCTTCACCCATTGCTTGAAGATAGCCAGGGCCTCTGCTGTTCAGGCATCCAGGGGATGTTCATTCCACCACCTCGGTGCCAAGACAGAGAAGAACCTTAAGGAATACTTACCTCTTACCCTGAGAGAATGTGGTACCAGTTGAGCAGTGCTAGAGGATCTCAGGCTGTGTGGTGCAGTGTGAGGAGTGATGAGGTCTCTGAGGTAGGAGGGTGGGAGGATAGGTGGTGGTTATCTCCTTAAAATAATCAAGAAAAGCAAACCATTACTTTGTTTCCTGTTTTTTTGGGGGGGAATTATAGATATTTAGTCAATAATCACTGATATAATATTCAGTCAAATCATTAGAAATGAAATAAAATGAATAAATATATATATATATATATATATATATATATATATATATATATATATATATATATATATATATATATATATATATATAAATCTTTACATGGGAAATAAATGAACAAACAAGTAAATAGTAAAAATCATAAACAACAACAATAACCACAAAAGATAATCATCAGCATAATTTTGCAACAGCATCATACCAAGCCATTTGATATTTCACAATTACTGACTTTACCTCAGGCCACAGTGAACGCATTTTTGTTTATTACCTGGTCTTTTCACCCCAAATATATATGCATTTCTGATGTGATAATCAACTGTTCCGATGTACCCAGACGTTTTCCTTTGCATCACATATTCACAGTACACTTGTACTAAGTGTATTAATAAATTTTGTAATGCTTGGCTTTTCTCTGCAATCATCAGAACGAAACAGTGTTTCTCAAAATAGTCTGGTTTCTTCTCGAGGCTTTTTCCTTACGTTGTTTCAGGGTGATTTTTCTTGCTGCTGTCACCTCTGTATTTTGCTCATTAGTAATCTAAAACTAGACCCGAATTTCTGTGTGGCTGCGAAGTGACATATTATGTTGAATTAATATGCAATTTAGAGTTCTTGTTTAAATACCAGACTAAGTGACTAATGGAACAGTACAACTGTAAAGAAAAAAAAAAAACATGTAATGTATTTATAAAATGTGTATCAGTAGATGGAAACAGAATCTATCTCCTTTCCTCTGAAGTCTAATCTGAAATCAGTGAGGGACAGCAGCGCAGTGTGACACCAGAGTCATTGGCTGACAGTTTCAGTTAATTAGTGGCCAAATTGGCCAAGCAGTCGCATCCCCACCTCGGCCCATCAGAGAGCGCATTAAAAAGCACCCGCGAGCAGCTTTGACAAAATCAAATCACTGCACTTCGGCTTGAACTAGTATTCATTTCATATTGACTTGTCATTTCATAAGCTGTACATTTATACATCCTTCAGATCAGATCTGATGGCCTCTGAAAGCTCATGTCTTTAATAAATTAACCAGACTGAACTAGCCTCTCAGAATAAAGCTGCACATGTGTACTCTGGATGAGTATGTTTTTATATCTTAATTGGGACATAGCATTAAGGAAAACTTGATAGTTTTACTTTTGTTTGTTTCGCTCAAGGAAAAAAAAACACAGCTTAGAAATCCAGAATGTTTCTTTTTGATTATTAAGCTTGTGCTGAGGTGTAGATGTAGGCATAACATTAATTAATATCCACATTTCAAGAATTATGCCAGTATTATGTCCTCATAAGGATAGTAAGACAAACTTGTGTGTATGCATGCATACAGAATGCAGTTCGGGCATCATGATAATTTGTAGTCTTATTAATTTGGGAGAATTAGGCTGCAATTGTGGATAAACAGAAATGCCACCCCCAAAATGTCTGTACCCAGCAGAGACTAATAACTAAAAATGTTTCCAGAAAGGCAGCACAGTTTTCTAAAGCGATCAGCTGAATATGGAAACAGAAACACAGAAGGAGCGAAAGAAAAAAGGAGAGCTTGACGAGGCTTCTTTGTCTGTCCTTCCCGACTCGGCCCTTCAGACCGGGGGACGGCAGATTGAATATTTTAATAGAACGGATGAGAGCACATCAGTGGTGGAGAGAGGGTTCAATCAGGCGGCGTGTGTCAGGGTATAATTTCAGTTTCGTATGTTTCCTTCGACTTGACAGTACTTGAAAAACAATGACAATGACCCAGTTGCAGGATTCCAATTAGCATTAGATATGCAACAGTTGAGATTAGAATGCAGGCTTCCTTTATGGCGACCGGGCGCTCTGATTACCCGAGCTGCACAAGTGTCAGGCCTCGATAAAGAGCAGGGAAATAGGGGAGGCAGATAAGACATCAGCAAGCCTCAGCTGCACATCATTTCCCTGGGGGAATATTTATTTCCAAATACCTCCACTCTTCCCAGCAGTCGCAGAAGTTATTTTAATCAGCAGGGGAGAAAATTTTCCAAGGAGAAATTTTCTGAGAAGATGAGCGGGGATAGGACAGTGTGTTTTCTATTTGAGGTGTATGTCTCCGCCGTTGTGTGTCCAGTTAAATGTGTGTGTGTGTGTGTGTGTGTGTGTGTGTGTGTGTGTGTGTCAGAGAGAGAGAGAGAGAGAAAGAGAGAGAGAGAGAGAGAGAGAATGGAGAGAAGGGAGGAGGCATCCTGACAACTCTGACATCTGTATTGAAGCTGTGGAGTGGTGTGGGGTTGCAGACATTTGAGTTCCAATCACTTTAATTTTTACATGTATTGTAAAAAAGCAGCACGTTTGTGTTCCCGAGTTTGTTTTTATACGCGTTTTCACTCAAATATTGCTCCAGTGTTTAAAATTGTGTAAATTGTGAGTGAGGCCTTTTAAGATGTACAGAAAGAATGTGTTCATGATTTCACTTATTTCTTATTTAGACTGCAGTCCTATTATTATTATTATTATTACTATTATAATTATTACTATTATAATTATTACTATTGTTATTATTATTAATTATTAGTTTCTTAATCAAATGTAATTCATTTAACACTTCAATTTATTTTCTGACCCAAACATTAATTTAACATAAAGCACATTCTTCAGTAATTACTGAAAATTATTTAGTTATTAAAAAAAATAATAATAACAAACTTACAAAATCACATGAGAAATGAATGTGAGTGAGTTTCTGTGGTTAGTGGACATTTAAGGGTTTCAGTTACTTTATTTATTAATATAATGAATTAATTTAATTAAGAATAAACTTGTTATAAATCTTCATTTTGTACCATTAAATTTCAGCAACCCAGAAGCAGTGTGCTTGCTTCTACAATAAACTTCAGTATTACAATCGTTTGTATTTTGGAAAATAATGAACTGCATTAAGTTAATTTATTTAGGGGTTAAAAAAACGTGCACACACACACGCACATATGCCAGTGGCAAAGACAACAAACAGTGTGTGTGTGCATATGAATGAAAATGTACTTGTTTTAAGGAAGACATCATGAGATCTGGGTTCCATTGCTTTTTCTCTAAATCAGAGTGGCAAGGTAGAAATGGGTATTGTATTATGGATGAAGTAATGATTTTTCTTTAGATTCTCTGATACAGAATAGTGTGTATAGTCCATATTGGAAATTCATGCTCTATGACATGGAAAGTTTAGTAGTGTTCTCTCTCTCTCTCTCTCTCTCTCTCTCTCTCTCTCTCTCTCTCTCTCTCGCTCTCGCTCTCGCTCTCTTTTTTTTTCTTTCTCTCACTTTGTTGTAAGTCAAAGTTCTGTCACTATGCTATGTTGGGTCATGTGTAAGCCCAAAGATTTTAATTAAGATTTTATAGCACTGTACCTTGATGACACTCGCTGTGGAAAGTCTGCAGCTTGTCCAGCAATGTGATCCTGGGTCAAGGCTTTCCTGTAGGACCAGTGCCTTTCTTTATCCCTCTTCTCTCTCTCTCTCTCTCTCTCTCTCTCTCTCTCTCTCTCTCTCTCTCTCTCTCTCTTTCTCTTTTCATCATTCTGCTCTCATCTTTGGGAAGAAAAGTATTATAAAGCTAAGCACAAAACACACCCTGCGAGCACACGGAACACATGTACAGTATATCAGCTGAGGAGATGCAAAAACATTGGATATATAATAATGAATGTGGTTAAAATCTGCTTACAGAAATGTTTTTATGTGCTCAAACCACTAGATGGCAGTGTGGCATATTTGTGTGGGTTTTATATGTCACAACTGTAACCTCATGTGCACAAGTGTGACTGGATAACCTGAGACACCTGAGTGAGAAAGGAAACAACTCTCAGCTACTGATTTACTTGTTATTTACCAGCGTTTTGTCTTCATCTTTATCATTCACTAGCTAAATGTTTCAACATCGGATCTGTTTGGTGATTTCTTTGGGTTACAGTAGTTTTTTTTTGTATGCCTTTATATGATAAATATTAAAAAATAAATTGCAGAAACACACTCATGTACAGTAAAATATGGATTTGAAATCAACAGTCCTATAAAATCTGAACCCACTTCCACGCTACACTGAGGTTAAGATGCTGTATGTCTAAGAGAGCATAAATTTGCTCGGTGTGGAAATATGCTGTTCTTGTCTCCCTTGTTGATCGGATTAACACTGGTTAATCTAGAACATCTTTTAGCTCATGCATACAGAATAGTTATTCTATACAGTTTTTACTTTGTGCCAAGTACATACTGTTGCCCTATGATGTGGCAGAGGAAACAAGATAAATAGCTTTCATCGACCCGGATTGATACCCATCACCCAATTTATTTATTTGTTCCTCTAACTGTTCATAAGGTTCTAGTTTTTCTATCATCACCATTTAGTCTTAAAGATTAAAAAAAAAGTAAAAGAAAAAATAACTTGCTCAAGTAAAAAGGTAAAAAAAAACACCCATTCATCCATCCATTCATCCGGGTTCGTGTTGGATCCAAATAATACACAATACAGTGTACACAAGTGTTCTGTGCGTTAGGTGGGAATCACCTCGGATGAGAGTGTATAGGAAGCCACATACTCACACACTCATTCATCCCTAAGAGCAATTTAGCATAGACTATCCAAGCACAGGTTTTTAGTAGGTTGGAGAAAAATGTAAAAAAATTGAGAGCACCCAGATGGACATAATGAGACCATACAAATTTATACTTTTGAATGTTTATATCCTGAATTGATATATTTCTGCAAAGCTGCTTTTGTGACTTGTTCATTGTTAAAAGTGCTTTACAAACAAATGCACACAACCCAAACTCTGGATCAAGCAGAGGAAGAAGCATAGAGCTGTGATACTGCAATGCTACCCACCGCACCACAGTGACTTCAGAAAGAAAGAAAGAAAGAAAGAAAGAAAGAAAGAAAGAAAGAAAGAAAGAAAGAAAGAAGCAAAAAAATAATTTTTATAGGTTTCTAATAAGAGTACATGTAGTGTATTTCTAGAGGAACGAATCAAATAATTTTTTTGATTTTTGATTTGTAACTGTTGTGGCTAGTGACACGTGGATAGAACGTAACGTACAGAAAACCTAGCCACTCTTTATGCTGTTCCTCACACTTCATATTTATACCTTTAATCATATTTATATATGTATCGCATCTTAATGAGCACCAGGATTTCTATATGTGGCAGCCTGCCCACAGAGCATATAGATTCCTGACCCCTGCTTGAAATTGCATACCTGAGACCTACCGGTTAAACCATATTCCTGTCTCCTTCAATTAACACCAGGTTAGCTTGAAGGCTGTTTTCACACTGATTCATTTATATCCCGCTGCGCTGCTGTTAGAGTACGCCACACAAAAATGAGACAGTTTACTATAATTTTGTTGTCTTTAATGTTGGTAATTAATGTAAGTGAGAAAGTGGTGGAGAGAGTGAGAGAGAGAGAGAGAGAGAGAGAGAGTGAGTGAGTGAGAGAGGGATAAAGACACCTCTGGTGACTGCTCCTCTCATTAAGCACTTCAGGCATTTATTAAAAGCCAATCATTCAGCCCATGTTGTTGGAGTTTCTGACCTGCCAATATGCATGTAGCCGCCATTTTTCTTGTCTAGACTGGCTTTAATGGATCAGCGCGAATTGCTTTGTGCATTTCAGTTCCTAGTCAATAGGGAGCCAATGAGCATGTATGGACTACAATAGAAGGTTAACATCAGAGACCTTGGGATTCTTCTAAACGCAGGAGCACTCCAAATTCTCCTTCTGCATGTCTCTGTCCCACAGCTCTTTCTCATCTTCTTTGTCTTTCTTGCTGTAGCTCTATGCCTTTTGTTCCTACAGCATTGTCTATGGCTGGCTGTGCATATGACGGAGGTCAATTCAAGAGCTTTTTCTTTACTATTCAGACAACCAAGGCCTAAAATTCAGTGAGCCTGCACCCACACAGCAACCATCAGCCTACAACTGTATCTAATTTAAATAAAACCACTCATTAACTTGCTAAAGAAATAAGCTAACTAGCATCACAAAGATACACTAGTTAAAATGCATATTTAGTTTGCTAATAGAATCATAACCATTTTTACTCTTTAATTATTACATCATGGAAAAATAAACTTTTGCTAAAGCTGCAGTATGTGACTCATTAGCAAAAAATCCAATCAAAAATCAATCAGGCCTGACTGAATAACCAGCCTGAAAGTGTCTTTAACACCACAAAGCCTACTAATGTGACTAGCTGATGCTGGTGACCAGCTAATACCAGGGATACATGAGCGAAATGTAAATAGCTAGCATACTAATATTATTGTAAGGGAAGCAAATAAATATAACTAGCATTACACTTAAGCATAAATAGCTTAAATAGGCAGGAGGCTGAGCTATTACATGCCCATTTCTTATTATAAAATGCAAAAAGTG